>JASCZW010019712.1:0-13342 GCA_034211315.2 Aedes japonicus
TCGTCTCAAATTCGAAGGATTACGACTTTGAACTGTGCCTAAGTAGTCATCTTGTGCTTGTTCATTTTCAACGGTATGTATGACCACACAAAATGATCTGATAAACTAGGAGGCCTTTCATCCTTGGCCAAAAAGTTAGTCAAATTCGCCCAACACCAGGTTTGGACTAAATTCGCTGTAAAAGAAGGCGCTTCGTCCTGCTGAAACACGTAATCATCTTTCCCGTACATTTTTTCTTAGCTTTACTTCACGACATTCCCCAAAACTTCCGTTTCAAAATATAAAGCGTTGATCTTAACGCCTTTCTCGATTAAAACAAACGGTAGCTTGACGCACTTGCAAATACTCGCCCAAACCATCACGGAAGCGGTGCTTTGGAAGCGTGGATGTTTCTGTCGCTATCTGGGATGTCCTTAGAGCTGCATGCCTACAACCTGTCGTTTTGGACATTGTAGGACTGCTGCAGGACATATAACGTTGTACACCGTGTCCAATATATTGTCATACAAAATAAAACTCTATTTATTTCAAATTGATAATCCAGATTTTATTGATAACTTTGCCCATTATATTGCAATATAATACTGATCAACTACAGCATATGTTTTGGAATAGCACCACCTTTAACCTTCTTGACAAGCTCCAGACGTTTTTCGAAACCGTCACAGGCGGCACGCACGACTTCCATGGCATTTCGTCCCAAATTCGTTTGATTACGGTTTTGAATTTGTTCATATTAGACGCCCTGTGGTCATTTACCGTCGCCAGCATGTATGACAATACGAAATAATCCAAGGGATTTAGATCTGGTGAACTGGGAGGCCATTAATTGTTGTCCAAAAATTCGGTCAAATTTTCTCGGCACCAGCCCTGAACGAGATTTGCAGTATGCGATGGCGATCCGTCCTGCTGAAACACATAGTGATCATCTCCAAACACCTCTTGTACATATGGCTTGCCAACTTTCTCCAAAACTTCCGTTTTATAATCAACGGCATTCACTTTTACACCTTTTTCGATGAAAACCAGTGGTAATTTGCCTCGCTTGCAAATTCCTCCCCAAACCATCACTGACGCAGCACTTTGGAACCGTGGAATATCCCTATCACTCGTTGGAACAGTTTTCGGAGAGAGAGCCCACAATCTGTCGTTCTGGATATTGTTGGTTTGTTGCAAGACGAATAACTTTTCGTCGGAAAAGATAAATTCTTCCCCACCATGCCGCGACAAAAGCAGACTTGGTCTTTTGAGTCGTTTTTGCTTGGAAGGTTCCGAAACTCCGTGAACCTTACGTTTCTTGAAAGCTTTGAATCCGAGGTCATTTTGCAGAATATTGTGCATTGACGATCTCGAAACATTCAGATCTGCGGCCATTTTACGCACAGAGCGCTGTGATTTTCGTCTAATCCGTTTCCTGACCACTTTAACAACTCGTGCAGTCCGCACCGTACAAGTACGACCGAATCTCTTCCGGTCATCCAACGAGCAGGTGTCACGGTACCTTCGGATGGTTCGATATACAAAATCCCGCTTTACTCCGAGGTTTTTCGAATTTCTGAAAATAGCGCCCGGGCGCTCACCTATCAAAAACTGTTTATCACCACAGCACGAAACTCCTTCTGGTTAAAGATAAACACCGAATGAAAACAATCGGACATAACCTAAAAGCGTTTGTATAAACATAGTGCAAAACTACACCAACACATACGTGAAGCACCTTGAATAGTTGCACGACACCAATGCAAGGAAAAAGTGTATGAGAATATATTGGACACGGTGTCTAAGACAATGTATCGTTCAGCGTGCTTGGGAGATTCCGGAACTCAATGAGCTTTACTTCTCTTGGAAGCTTGGCATCCAAGGTCCTGTTTAAGCACATTGCGCTTCGTTATTTGCCGTACAGGCCGTTATGATTTTTGTCGAGTGCGTTCCTTGACGGTCTTAATCAGTGCCCGTTATTAATCAGTTCAGCTGCTCTCAAATGAACTGAAAATGAAAACAACATCAACGGACAAACCAGCACACTTAGAGAAATTTTACAGTATTCGGTAATTTTTACCGAACTTTCAACAGCTGAACAGGTCGATAATCCGATTTACCGGATTTCGGTAAAATTTGACAAGTTTCAGTCATTTTTTACCGGAATATTGTAAAATTTCACCTAAATCCGGTAAATCAGATTACCGAACGTTCAGCTGTTGAAAGTTCGGTAAAAAATTACCGAATACTGTACAATTTTCTAAGTGAGAACTATCTTCTTGAATTTGAATTTTGATATGACAGTATTCTCTTCATCAAAACATCCGCTGAGTTTTGAAGTCATTGTTTTGTGTTGTTCATTCGTCGATGGAGGTTCATTATCGCCTGTGTTGTTGCCAATATCAATATTTAATTTCATCTAGGTGGGGATGATTTTGAGTATCAAATGAAGAAAAATTGTTGTTTCTTTTGATGTAGAACATGATGTGTAATTTTTAGCTTCAGATCGATAGGTTACAATGACTACAAGTTGTTATTATGATAATAAAGAGCTCCTAGACTCTGTGACTCTAAATTCAGTACTCAAAATAATCATTTTGATTGAATTGAAAATGGCTTTTTGATGTTTGATGATCATTTGCGATTTGAACAAAGCTGCCCTGGAAACTCAAACTCTAATGAGTATCAAGAAACGCGTAGTGATAGAGCCATAATGAGTTGATTTGTTCATTTGTTCGTGGTTTTGAAATCTGAGATTTTCAAAACAAATAAAATTCATCTACCTTGACTCGAAATGCTTCTTATTGCGTATGATAGTCTATATAATAAAAATGAGTTGGGGTTTCCTTTGTCACGATTTAACTCGCGAGCGAAAGAACCGATCGGCGTGAAATTTTGTATGCAGAGATTTTTGGGGCCGGAAAATAATCTTATGATGGTTTGAGACCTCTCCCTCCTCTGAAAGAGGGGGCTCCCATACAAATGAAATAAAAATTTCTACACAACTCGAGAACTAAACAAGCAAAAGAAACCAAATTTAGCATGTGTGAGTTTTTGAAGGCAAGAAATGTTTTTATGGTAGCTTGAGAACCCTCCCCGTCATAAAAGGGGGGGCTCCCATACAAATAAAACACAATATTCTGCATAACTCGGGAACTAATCAAGCAAACGGAACGAAATTTAGCATGTGGTGGTTTTTTAAGACAAAAAATGTTTTTATGTTGGTTTGAGACCCCTTCCCATCCTAAAGGGGGGGGGGGGCTCCGATACAAATGAAATACACTATTCTGAATGACTCGACAACTAATCAAGCAAATGGAACCAAATTTAGTATGTGGTGGTTTTTGAAGACAAAAAATTGTTCTATGTTGATTTGAGACCCCTTCCCTTTCTGAAAGGGGGGGAGCCTATTCAAATGAAACACAAATCCTTGCATAACTCGAGAACTAATAAGAGAAATGGAACCAAATTTCGCATGTGGAAGTTTTTGAAGGCGGGAAATGTTTCTATGGTGATTTGAGACTCTTCCGTCATATGAGGAGGAAGGGGGGAGGGGGTGCTCTCAAACAAATGGAAGCCAAATTTCTGCATAACTCGAGAAATAATCAAGGCAATGGAACCAAATTTGGAATGGACCAGTTTTTTAAGGCATGAAATGTTTTTATGGTGGTTCAAAGCCCCTCCTCCCTCTAAAAAGGGGGGCTCTCATTCAAATGAAACAAATTTCAACCAAACATGAGAACTATACCTACTGCTTTGCAAATTTGTATTCAGTGGTTTTTGGGACCGGAAAAGCATCTTATGATAGTTCGAGAGCCCTCCCGCTTCTTTCCCATGCAAATGAAAAACAAATTCCTGCATAACTCGAGAACTAATCAAGCAAATGGAACCAAAATTGGTATGGGTGAGTTTTTGAAGGCAAAAAAAATGTTTTTGTGGTAATTTAAGACCGCTCCTCACTCTGAAAAGGGGGGCAACCATACAAACGAAACACAAATTTAAACCAAACATGAGAACTATCCCTACCGCTTTGCAAATTTGTATGCAGGGGTTTTTGGGTCCGGGAAAGGATCTTATTATAGTTTGACATTCCTCCTTTCTTTAAAAAAGGGGGCTCCCATGCAAATGAAAAACTATTTTCTGCATAACTCAAGAACTAAATCAAACAAATGGAACCAAATATAGCATGTGGAGGTTTTGTAGGAAAGAAATGTTTCTACGGAGGTTTGAGACTCCAAGCAAAAGAAACCAAATTTAGCATGTGGGATTTTTTAAAGGCAAGAAAGGTTTCTATTATGGTTTCAGATTCCTCTTCGCCCTGAAAACGGGGGGCTCCTATACAAATGAAATACACTATTCTGTATAACTCGAGAACTAATCAAGCAAATTGAACCAAATCTGGCATGTGGACGTTTTTGTAGATGAATACTGTTTCAATGCTTATTTGAGACCCCTCCATTTTCTGAAGGGGGGGGGGGACTCCCATACAAATGAAACACAAATTAATGCATAACTCGAGAACTAATCAAGAAAATGGATCCAAATTTGGCATATGGAGGTTTTTGAAGGAGAGAAATGTTTTATGGTCATTTAGACTCTTCCGCCTTCCGAAAGGGGGGGGGGGCTCTCAAACAAATGAAACACAAATTTCTCCATAACTCGAGAACTAATAAAGCAAATGGAATCAAATTGGGCATGTGGATTTTTTCGAAGGTCAGACATATTTCTATGGTGGTTTGAGACCCCTTTGCCCTCTGAAAGGGGGGGGGGTCTCATACAAATCAAACGCAATTTTCTGCATAACTCGAGAACTATTCAAGTAAATGAAACCACATTTGGCATGTGGGGGTTATTGGAAACAGAATTTTTATTTACATTAAAATGGATTTCTGTCTGACTGTCTGTTTGACCGATCGGAGTGAAAATATGTATGCAGGTATTTTTGGGGCTGGGGAAAGTTCTTACGATTGTTTGAGACCGCTTCCCTCTTCCGGCTCGCATACAAATGTCTTCATAGCTTGAGAACTAATCAAGCAAATGGAATCAAAAATGGTATGCGGGGTTTTTTGAATGCAAGAAATGTTTCTATGGTAAATTCAAACTCAAATTTCAACCAATCCTAAGAAATTATCCAGGTAACTAAGCCACAAACTGTGTATTGTGTGGGTAAGAAGAATGTTCTGATAGAAGTATTACTAAAAAAACTCATTTAAAAAAAGCGTCAGTTCTTTGTAATGTTCATTCATTTAGTTGCAGGCGTAGCAACGCTCGCACCGGGATCAGCTAGTAAATGATAAAAACAAACGCCGACCTCAATCACTGGCTCAACCCTAGCTGCACGTTTTCGGCCGGATCTTTTCCGGTCATCCAACGAGGAACCCTCACGGTATCTTCTAATGGTTTGATACACAATGCATAGATAGTGTATGAACTATAGCTTAGCCTGTAAACGAGATGACAGTGTATTGCTATATATTAGACACGGTGTAGTAGCAACAATAAAATTTAAGTTATAAGTTTCTGGATTGCTTAAGTATCTAACGGAATCGAATCACTACATAATAAAGCTAAAAAGAAGGTTTTTAGAGATGTATGTAGAAGAACGGAATGCGATAATTATTTGATGTTGTAAATCATATTTTATTCTGAAATGTTCAAAATTCATTTATAGGGTGTCCCGAAAAATTTGGTTAAAAAGCAATAGTCTGGCAATCAATTTGTGAGTGTGGAATGCTGTACTATTAAGCCAAGATTTGGCATCAGTTCATTACGTGAAGGACATGGTAGCCTGGTACAAAGGCAATGGAATCAAATCCTCCAAACTGTCCCAAGGCAATACCAATTGAAACTTTTTGGGATCTGACAAAGGATTATTTGCGTAAACATGTTAAGGCCACGGATTCCATCAAAAATTTTAAAAGACACTAGAAAAAGTTTTCGAAAATCATTGGCAAGCAGTCTGTGCTGAAGTTTGTGAGCACTGGTGCCAGATCACAAGTCCGCTCTTTGGAGTACGATTAAATGGATCTTAGAAATGTCACGTTTAACTGTAGAAGATTATTGAAGAGAACATATAAGTGCAATAAAATTTAATTAACTTAAAATCCGAGCTCGTATTGTTATTTGCAAATCGTGCTTAGACTTACTAGGACACCCTATATTTTGTTATTTAATCCCTGTAAGCAAAAAAAAAAAATGCACAAAGAAATATACTTCTAATTAGCAATAAGTAACTTAGTTTTAACTTCTACTCAAATCTTTGTCAGACCTCCTTTGGCATCAATAACCACTTCCAGACTACGTGGAATTAACAAGATTTTGCAAGTAACACTCGATTGATTTCCATGATGTTTGAAGAACTTCGAAGAGTAGAATCTGGTTGGTTATGTTGGTTTTGTCCATTTTTGAGTCCAAGATACATCACAAATTTCCAATCGGGTTCCAGTCCAGGGACTATGGAAGTCATCAAATAATATAATGCGAGATTCACGGAAAAAAGTTTGGGGTCTTCATGCCGTATGCTTCGGATCGTTATCTCGTTGGAAGTCTTTTTCTAGCCCGACCTTGAGCAAGGACCAGATTTTCAATGTCAATGTATTTATTGGCAGTCATAATCCCATTGATTTGAACCAGCTCTTGACTTCGAAAAGCATCCCCACATCATATCAGTGCCACCTAGCTGTTGTAGCTTTCTAAATGTTCTTATTCAGGAGTTGCTCACCTGGTTTTATCCATGCTCTCGACCGCTGCTTCCCGACCAAAAGGGAACAACAAAATTATTTCAAGTTTTGTTATTCAGTTACGCTTTTTTTATAACAGAGGTTGTTAGAACTTAGATCGCGGATGTTGTTAAAATAACTGAAATTCTATCAAAAGATCCTCTAGAGATAACAAAATTACAGCAAACTATGATATACATAAAACATAAACAAAACAAGCTTTGTAACGGTTTTGTAATGATGTAGCAAAATCATATCAGTTAGTGTTGAAATTAATTTACTTTATTAACGCAGCTTTTGCCTCCCTCGGGCAATTTGTTATAAGTATGTTTTACAATTATTCAGATAAAAGTGTTTTAAACAAATTTATATCATACTCAGTTAGTCAAGTTACAAGGTTTGTTATAATTTTGTAATTTTTATGTTATACCTTCTAGTCGGGTTGGTTCCAAATATCTCAAATTCGCTATCATCAGACCGAACCTTTTTCCAGAAAGCAATGGGTTTGCTAGCATGTTTTTTTTTCGCAAATTTTAGTCTTTTAAATCTGTATTTTTCTCAGTTTCCTCCACAACGTTAACTTAAAATTTATTAAAAGCATGTTCATCAATTTCTGAGCAAGTGCTGTTCTGACCGGACCATGAAATTGGTGACTCCCTTCTTATACATTACTAGATATTTCATATATTGAGTCTATAGAATGAATTAATAGACAATCCTATTCAGTTTTAATTTCGACGTGGATTCAAGATGCCAAATTAGAACATGTTCGTTGAAAACTGTGGAGTTATAGTGAGTGGAGACTTTGTGAGACTTTTTGCGCCATACAACCAGCAGATGAGACACTAAGGACTGTATCAAAAATAAGTTGTCCACATATTTTTCTTTCAAATCATGTAATAAAAATTATGTTGTATTAAAAAACAAATGGATTATTCTTTATTGTACGGGATTGAATTTGAAAATAGTGAAGACCGGACGGAATAAATATTATTCTTTCACAAATTTGCGGATAGTTGATCGAACACTTTTCATCAAGTTCCAGACAAGAGTTTCATCGCAGTTTTTGGACGCTTTAGCCTAATTGATGAACTCCTGCATATTCTCAGCTGCTCTCTGAAGACCCTCTGCACAATCGCTCAATGGCGTTTGATGGGCTGACGCTGAGGGCAATTTGGCGAATTGATGTATTTCTGAACGAAATCTTTACTCTTTTCCGTGTTTGAGCCAATTGAGAGTTTTGTTGTCGTAATGCGCCGACGCCGACACTGCATCTGGTAGATGTGTAGATGTGATGATATTTGAATGTTTTGTGTACTTATGAAATCAGACCAGAGGAGATATTGTTCAGAAACCAATATCTGCATGAAAACCTATTTCTGTCAAACCTGGTTTTCAAGTCCACTGTTTTAATGAAACAAATAATTTTCTGCGCTACTTAATGCAAATAAAGGGAATGCAAGATTTGACAGAAAATAATGGGATGTAAATCTAATCCAGATAACGCCTGTTGCATGAAAAATTGCAAACATTGTTGTATGGCGTATGAAAGATTGCAAATAATGTCGTTGTTTACGCCTCCTTTGGCTTGGAATTAAACTAAAAGAAATTTTACGCGTTTGTTAGAATTAATATTTTTTCTTACTTATTACTTACTTACTTACTTTTGCTGGCCCAACATCCTATTAGGATCGCACTTGTGTCACGGTATTTCTCCATAAAACCCGGTTGAGGGCTGCTCGTCTCCAGTTGCTCGAATGTCCCACACTTCCAAGGTCTTGCTCCACTTGGTTTTAGTACCTAGCTCGCTGCGCTCGAATGCGTCTTGTACCGGTAGGATACGAGGCAAACACTATTTTTGCGTAGTATACCAATGATCCGAGGTACACAAACTCATCCACCACCTCGAACTCATCTCCATAGATTGTCACAGTTCTGCCTATGTGAGCTCCATCACGCTCGGTTCCTCCAGCCAACATATGCTTAGTCTTCGACGCATTTACCTTCAATCCAATCTTTTACGCTTTACGTTTCAGCTTGGTGTACTGATCAGCTAACACCTGGAACGTTCTGCCGACAATGTCCACGTCGTCAGCGAAGCAGATTAACTGGCCGGATCTATTGAAAATCGTACCCGCATGTCAAAGTCTGCATGATCCATAACACTCTGCGAGCGCAATGCTGAACAGGAGGCAGGAAGAACCATCACTTTGTTGAAGTCCGTTGCAGTGTTTCAAACAATTCCGATAACATATCCATCGTAGCCTTTATCATTCTAGTCCCAGGAAAAAACGTCGTCCATAATTTTTCATAGCTCTTCACGATCAATAGTATCGTATGCGGCCTTGAAAATGATGAATAAGTGCTGTGTAGGGACTTAATATGCGCGACACTATTGAAGGATCTGCCGCAACGTAAAGATTTGGTCAGTTGTCGATCGACTGAACTTCCCACAAATCTGCTTTCTAGTGGCGGTAGACGACGGAAAGATAATTCTGGGACAAGAACTTGGTAGGCCACGATGAGAATAGTGATCGCTCGATCATTCTCACATTCTAACGATACCCTTTTTGTCTATTCGACAAAGAGCTTCCTCTTTCCATTCCTCCGGTAGCTGTTCTGTATACCAGATACTAACTATCAGTCGATGCAGACAAGTCGCCAACTTATCCGGGCCAATTTTTCTAAACTCGGTCCGATGTCATCCTTCCTAGCTGAGGGATTCCATCCAGAATGTGCCGGAAATCCCAAAAATCATACCCGATCATCATTGATTTGGATGAAACTTGGCACATGAGTTCGGTACGTTGGAAAAAAAAATTCCACTGGTGTTAAGATAATTTGGGTTCAAGAGTAACTTTTGAGATGGGCGTATGTGTTTTTTCCAACATTTTACTTGAAAAATCGTAGTTCAAAAACCATTACATTTAGAGAAAAACTTTATATAAGGGAATTGTAGGGAACTAAAAAGCCTTTCTTAAAAAAATATACACAGAAAAAAAATTTTTTTTCATCAAGAAAAAATCAAAAATAATTACTAAAAATAAAATATTTAAAAAAACATATTTTTAATATTTTTTTAATTTGTTGTATGGAAATTTGAGGAAAAAAGAAACGTTTTGAAAAAAAAACTCTAGGATGGACGCTCTTATAATAAAAAAAGTTTTTCAAATAGCGAACTTTGGTGTATATTTCAAATTTTGGTTATTCATTCTTATAAATAAATTTTGATGTTACAATATGGTTTTGGAGATCATTACAAACAATAATGATTATAATGATAAACCACGTAAACGCAACCGTTTTCAAGATATTTCTGATTTTCTTTCAATAAAATTTCAAAACCTCAAAAAATACGCCCTTTTCATAAATTACTCGTGATATTAAAACAACAATAGCTAACGATTGATTCTCTTGTGTTTTTAGCCTTTTTAAAACACATGTATGTGCCTCTTACTTACTCTTAACAGCTCGTCGATTGAAAAAGCTTCACTTAAAGTTATAAGACAAAAATAATGAATTATGGTTGGATTTATATTTATATATACCATTTATTAGTCTCGGTCATTGATAATATTACATAAACATTATATAAACTATTGATTGCTTTTATATATATTATGAATCCTGCCTTCTTCGTCATTCGAAAACAGTTTTACAAAAACTTCGTTTTCTGAAATTGGAACGAATGAGTGGTACTTTTGTGTACCTGCAATCGTTTTAGTCTGTCGGTAAATTTCATTCCATTCTGCTACCCCTGTTCATACTCTTCATGTGATACATAACAAAACGACATTTTTGTTAAACAATCATCACTTTTTTGGTTCGCCCATTCGAATAACTCTAATGCACTTTTTATAGGGTGTTCATGTTGTACAGCAAGGCTTGCATATCTTGCCATTCGTTTTAATGTACCACCAATTGCATCGCAAGGTCCCTTACCGTGGGATGTTGCGAAAAAATGCCATTCAGCATCAATATTGTATTTCTTTTTAAACTTACAAAGGCTTGCAAAGTTCTTCCTATTTTTATATTGGGATGCTGCCCCGTCAGACATAAACGTAGCTTTCTTTACTTTAATTGTTTGTTTGCAAAAAGCTTATTAATTTTGAAATATAACACCTGCACCGCAATCGTATCATGTTTCAACACTTCTGAGATAACAATGCAAACTGATATTTTTACAATATTCTGATTCCGTGTAATAAATGACAAAATGGGTGAATAGTGGCTTGCTCATTACTCCAATATACTACTTTGAACAGCATCTTCGAAAAACAAATGATATAATTTTCAGAAAACATCACAAATTATTATTACTTCGCCGTCTTTAAGACAACTTATTACTAATCTCTCAATGAAACTAGACTGCTGAGATTTGACAAAATCGTGAGATACTAATTGTTCTCATCTTGATATCACAAGAAATAAGGACATTAGGTAATGTCATCAATTGGAAGATCTTGGAAAATTTATCATTTCTGGTGGAAATCTCGATTAACTTAAGAAAAGAGCGAATTTTTCTGAGGGTTTTTCATTCTATTGAAATAAAATCCGAAAAATCTCGAAAACGGTTGCGTTCAGGTGATTTATCATTAATATCATTATTGTTTTTAATGATCTCCAAAATCATACTGTATAATTAATTTTCATTTATAATAATGAATAACCAAAAATTGAAATATGCACCAAAGTTCGCTCTTCGGAAAACTTTTTTATTATAAGAGCGTCCATCCTAGAGTTTTTTCAAAACGTGTCTTTTTTTCTCAAATTTCCACAAAACAAATTTGAAAAATATTAAAAAATATGTTTTTTTATATTTGATTTTTAGTATTTATTTTTCGATTTTCTTTATGAAAAAAATTTTTTTTTTTCAGTGTACATTTTTTTACAAAGCCTTTTTAGTTCTCTACAACTCCCCCATATAAAGTTTTTCTCTAAATGTAATGGTTTTGAACTACGATTTTTCAAGTAAAATGTTGGAAAAAAAACATACACCCATCTCAAAAGTTACTCTTGAATCCAAATAATCTTAACACCAGTGGATTTTTTTCAACATACCGAAGACGTGTACCAAGTTTCATCAAAATCGAAGATAGTTGAGTTTGGTGACCGACCGATTTGGCGTGGAATCAGTCAGCTGCCTTGTCATTTTTCAGCTGTTTGATAGCATCCTCAACTTCAATTTGAGGGGGGTTGGCACGTCACCCTCGTCCACCAAACCGATAAAGCCGTTACTAACGCTGTCTTGGTATTTCGCCTCGGTGCCGTTCAAGTAGTGCTGCTTCCACCTTTCAATCACCTCACGTTCATCATCGGTACACCATCTTATCCCGACCCATTTCGGCTCACGGCACGAAGCCTTTACGGGACCTGCATTAACTTCTTGTAGAGATTTGCGCGTATCTTGAGAACGATACAGCTGCTCCATTTCTTCGCACTCCAACTCCTCCAGGTGACGCTTCTTATCCCGGAAGAGATGTCTTCGCTTCTGCCTGTATCGCCTAAACTTTTATGTGTGGTTTAAATAGATTCAAGTATTAAGGTGTAAATTTAAAAAAAGTTGTTTCCTCAACAAAACAACCATTATTATAATTTGCGAATGGCACCAGCAGTACTTTTATTGTTGGTTTAGATGAGTACTGAGTCGATCGATGCTTAAGTGTAGTTAAAAATATTATTTTTCCCAATGATGTGAACTGATACCACAATTTATGAGTGGTCCAACAGCATCTTTACTCTTGGTTTAACACAGTATTAATATATAAATATATGTTTGTACATCTTCCTAAAACTATTTAAATTGAAAGTTTGAATTTTCTGCGTTATCTAATGTACAAGGGAATGCTAGATTTGGCATAAGTTAATGGGATCTTTCATGTTAATTAAGCAAAATATCACTATAATCAGGTTTGTTGTATGGAAGATTGCAAACAATATTGTATGTTGTATGAAAATTTGCAAACAGTTACGTTGTTTACGTTTGCCTTAGGATGTCAAACCAGCAAGGGAAAAAATTTTACTTATCTATTTGAAATTCATATTTTTTTCTGTGGAATCTGAAAACAAGATTAACAACAGTTCAGCGAACAAACAATCCCTGCTGCCATCCCAATGCTTTATTAAAATTTTCAATTAGATTTTCACAAAGCGCAGAGGATTCCTTCCAATAAAGAAGTATTAAACTGGTTTGGAATCACCAGTTTTAAATACATTATTGAGGATGTATGTTAGTCTCATGCTTCATCTGTTGGTTTAAACTCATTCACCACCGACATCCTCAATGTCAGGAAGATTTAAATTCAAATTAGATTACGGGATACCACATCTTAACATTTTTTGCTTAAGACCTGGATGTATTCGGCTGTACACAGAAGTTGACTCCAAATCATACAATCCTGCATTTTGCAGGCATTGCAGCCGGTGCACCACATTCGGAAATTTTCACTTCACTTGATAAAATCTTAAAACTAGCAAGACGTGAATAAAATGGCAACCTTCTTTAGCAATAGCGCACTATACAAAATTTAAAATTTGTAAAAATGTAAAATTATAAAAATGAACACATTGCAAATATAGTTTTTTATTGAAATATAGTGATTTATTCGCCATTGCCATCAACATTTAACAAAAAATCAAGAATT
>JASCZW010019713.1:0-13332 GCA_034211315.2 Aedes japonicus
AAAAAGTAAAAGTACTGCTTTTATTTTGCTTTTATTTGTCTTTTGTTTCAATTTGTTACATATAATTTTTAACATTTCAATTGTTAAGCCTTAAGGACTCATCATCTTTGTTCAGTTTCTTACACATGTTTTGTGGTGTGATTCCTTAAATTTTATATTCTAGTTAACATTCCATCCCTTATTGGGATTGGTTGGTTTAATTTAAAAAATTTGATAACCTAACTACGATAACTACAATTTGAAAAACCTAGGGAAGGGGTACCAGGTCCCAAATGACTTGGTGGTCTGATTGGTGGCAACGTGCCCTGTACCTATTGATAGTCTCACTAAAACGATCTTCGAGTGTTTTAATCTCGGCCAGACGGTGGATCTCAGAAGTTCTCGTCCGCGGAGGTGTGTTCAGGATTATCCTGAGAAACTTGTTTTGAACCCGCTGTAGCTTCAGGTGATGTGTTTTTGCGCAGCTCTTCCAGATCGGCATGCCGTACTCGATAACCTGGAGTATGATCTGTTTGTAGATAGCAAGCTTGTTCTTCAGGGACAATGCAAGACTTTCTGTCTTGCAAGGGGTACATAAGCTTCAACAGAACGTTACATTTTGTGACAGTCTTATCAACCTGTTCCCTGAAGTTCAGCCTGCTATCTAGAGTCACGCCAAGATAGATGGCTGAATTGGTCTATTCCACCGTTGTGCCGTTTAGACAAATTTTAACATCCTCAGCCGGAACAAGTCTGGGTGATTTCGAGTGTGGGAAGAGGATGACCTGGATCTTCGCAGCATTGATGCAGATATTCCAGTCTGTGAGATACTTTAACAGAACATTCAGGCTTCGCTGCAGTTTCGATGCGATCGCTCTCACTACCCTACCGTTGTGGACATTTTCAGGGAGTGGGGGTATGTCCGAGGTGAACAGGTTAAACAGAAGTGGACCTAGTATGCTTCCCTGCGGAACACCGACCGAAACCTCCTGCGCATCGGAAACTGCACCATGCAGCGAAACACAGAATGTTCTGTTTGATAAGTAGTTCGTTATCATCTTCACCAGGAAGACTGGAAGGTTGAACCGATGCAGCTTGTACACCAGGCAATCGTGCCACACATTATTTAACACTTCACCTTGAGTAACTCCGACCAAAGAAATGTATGATCAACACAAAACTATTAGGGGAATCAAGGTAAAATCAGCCATATCTACGTTCACAGAGCCGCGCGGTGAATGATATCAATTTCAATCAATTTTTCAGCAAATTTTACAAAGAAATAGCATTATTTTATTGATCTTGAGTCCCGCCGAGCGAAAAAAATTGTGAAAAACATGAAAATATTGAGGGAATCAGGGTTAAATCAACCATATCTTTGTTCACAGACAGAGCCGTGCGGTGAGCAAAACTAACTCTAGTTGATTTTCCAGGAAATTTTACATGGGAATAGCCTTATTTTGTCGTTCTTTAATCACATCGAGCAAAGAAATGTCTGAAAAACAACAATATTGGAGGAATCAGAGTAAAATCAGCCATATCTTCATTCACAGAGCCGGGCGGTGAACGAAACTTACTTCAATCGATTTTCCTGTAAATTTTACTTAGGACTAGTGTCATTTTGTTGATCTTGAGTAACACCGAGCAAAGAAATTTCTGAACAACTAGGAAATGTCAGGGTAACCAGGGTAAAATAAGCTCATTTGCTCCCCAGGCAGTTCTGTGCGGCCAATGAGACCACGTCTATTCGATTTCTTGGAAATTTTCCTTCAAGTTAAGGTAACATGTTTAGAAATCGTTCCCCTCCGAGCTGAGATATAGAATTCTTTCGCGCTTTGGGCACTTTTTTCCCACTGTGCACCGATTAAGATGAGAGTGAAATCGAATACAAAATACCTACGGGGCAACTATTTTGCGATTACCAAGTCGAGTTCTTAGAGGAAAACGATTGAATTGGTTTGGTAGTTCAAAAGTTAGCTTGTGCTGATTCCCTCTTAGTAGTAGATCCCACGAAGAAGCGAAGTAGTTGGGACGATGACCTGTTTATAGTAGTGGTTAACCACGAATGCACAAAGCGAACCACAATGATGATTTACATATCAACTGAGTAGTGGTTTTCATGAAGTGGATGAGCAAGCCAACTAGCAAATTAATTTAACCTAAAATTCTAGGAACAGACTGCTAGTAACGAAACCAATTTTTCCAAACTCAGCTTTCGCAAGCTATGTATAATCTCGAATGAGTGACAAAAAGAAACAATTTCCCCAAAAATACCAACTAAGGGCAGATCATTCGTCAGTTTGAACTGACAAAGATAAGAAACATCGCATTTCAATGTAAATAAACCCTCTTGTAAACAGTAGATTATATTACTAGTTAGTTAAGAAATCCTACACTTCGTCCTATTGTCAAAACTAGAGTTAGTACTTAGGCTAGGTTAGGTAAGTATAAGATAAATCAAATCACTTACGATTTTTAATAGAATTTTAAAACTTGCGTTTCATTTACATTTTCATTTTCGAAAAAAATCTTTCATATCCTTAAAATCCTATTTTTCATATCCTTGTTTTTACATCCTTTTGTTGTTGGTTTTTATCATTTGCGTAGAAAAATACCCAAAAGTCGAAAAATTGAATTATTTATTTGAATTAGGGCAAAAAAAATATAATAAGAACAAATCGTTACCTTGTCATAGTTGGTTGTTTCTCGTGATTGCACTCATTTCAATTTCCACGCATCCTCCAGTTCTAAATTATAGTATCGCCAATGGTGAAGGCTGGATCGCCAGCTCGCCGTTACATCTGTAGAGAAGAAAACAGAAAACTCTTTTTAAACTTACATCTTCTATGCAACGACATTGTCACACTTTCCTTTTGCATCCAAATCAGTAAGCCAGACGTTTTCTCTCGATTTGGTGAATTTCCACCATTTCCACCGATTTTTTTCGGAAAATACTTTCTCGACACACTTCCACTGACAAAGGTCTGTCAAACTTTGTTTTTGTTCACTAGCAGGGTTCATGACGTTGGCAAGAATGAGTGAGATGAATGAATGTGTGAGTGAATGTATCTGATACGTGAGGTGTGAGCAAATGGAAAATTTTGTGATGAGTAGTTTTGGAAGATTTTCGTATGTAGTTGGTATATACCCGACGGTAAGAAAATTTTCTAGTTTAATGTTTTAGAGTTTCATGACTCATGGAGAACGTTTTCTGGAAAAAATTCTGGATGGTTTTCCAAGAGGTGAAACAGACGCCCCATTTATGGTGAATTTTACTGAATCCGTCGTTATCAGGAGTTGACCTGAGGTTTGGATATCAATAATTGATCGGTTATTCTTCACTACGGTGAGAGTTTTGGGGAAATCACACCTGTTACTTAGTTGTTACACTGATGTTGGTGTTGAATTCCTTTTTTGTATTAGTGTAAGGTGTTTATTTTTTTAAATATATTTTCGACGGTTTGGTTGTTAAATATATTTATAAATTATGAAGATTTTGAGAGTGTTAGTGTTGCCAACCTTTTGAATTTATGCATGTTGAAGTTTATTGGTTTGATCAAGATCAGCATTTCGGGAGATAACAAACTCGTAGAAATTTAATAATATTTCATTAGTAGTTTAGTTTTTCTTTGTAAATATTTTTTAGGACTTTTTTTGTCTTTTGAGGGGTACTTTTGCTTTCCACAGTAGACCGGAGTCGGAATACGCTGATGGTCAGTAGCAAGCGTGATCGATTAACCATCATTTAGAGTTCACTTATTCATTTGCGCCACCTCCCATAGGACAAGAAAAATGAGTTCCGTTGTTGAATTTTGGCGCCGAGCGTAAATCGTCAGCCAAACATACTTAACCATGTGCGAGTTTTGGCTATCGACCTAGGTTGAAGTATCGCTGACCCTCCCTTGCTTTTGTAAATCTTCGGGTGGGATCAGGTTTATAGTCTGTTTCAAAGGGAAATGGAAAGCTTTCTCCTAACAAATAGGGAAGTGGTGTGCGTAAAGGCAATTAGCGATATACACAGAATTTCGTGGTTTATCTGAGGAGCTTAGAACTTGACTCGTTAACTTCGTTCTGGTTTGTGGAAGAGGCGAGATCAGTCCAGTAGAGTTATCGTGCCGTGGTGTGAAAGTTGGGAACAACCACAACGGTAACAACGATCCGGCAGCAGTAAATTCGAAGTCTGTAGGAGTATGATCACGTGCCTAGAACGTGTCTAGGAGCAGCAGCAGCGAAGCCACCACCAATGCGACAACGCAAGTAAAATGTGACAAATCGTGAGTAACAGGCATGTCCATTCTTTTTCCCATGCGCATTGTGAATTTCGCCTCTAGCTGCGTTCCACCGTTAGAGTGGCTACCGTTTATTTCGGCCCTAACGTTTTTCCCACTTATGCGTTGGTAATCGGAAACAACTAATGAATTCAGCCAAATGAATACTATTGTCCACCGCATATAGAATAGAGAAGCACACGCCCATAGATTTGGGAAAAAAAACAGAACCTACCCCTGAAGGGTCTCAATAAGGGGGTCGGGCAGCCCCAACATCGGTAGATGGTCTCCCTCGGGAGTGGCGATTAAGCCATTTTTACTTACATTAATTGTTATGTTATATATTCTCCGTGCGAGGAGTAACGATTATGATGTAGAAGGAAATGTTCGCTCATCACCATGAGGCACCAAGAGTGAACAACAATGTTTTTGGCTAGAATGAAAGATATGAAGAGAAAGTTTTGATAGGTCCGCTAGTGTGCGGCAGGCTTGGAAATATAGCAGATGTTTTTAGGAAATTGAGCGAAAAGGGCATGTGTACAGTGGTACTCGAACCAACGACATTTTTGCCTAACATCCCACTGCGGGGTAGGTTGAAGCACGAACAAAGTCCGCCACTTCAACAGGCCCCTTAGCCGAGGCACAAACCAGTCAACATGCAAAATAAATTTGTAGCGAGTCTAACCTAACCTCTTTTGTCAATATTTACATTTGGTATACGATTCAAATCTTATCAAACCTAATTTAACCTAACTCATAATAGTTCTTAATAATTCAAGCGAATGAATCTGAACCAAAAAATATTATGCAACGCTTAACGTTGCAAACTATGATTGTTATTATCATTCTATACTATAACATCCCCTCAATTTTTTTTTGTTAAATTTTATTTTCATCATATCAAGACCTTCACATTTCAGTATACATTCATCAACTAATGGTTGAGCGGTATAAATGTATATAGTTGCATCTTACTATATTAATTGCATATCATTATTATTTTACTACGAAAAATAATCATAAAGAAATGTTATCTGCTTCAAGGTTGTAGGAAGGGTGATTTCCGGTAGTGTAGATGAGTTACTGCTGTGTAGCATAAGATCTTTTTCTATTAATCATCCACATTTGTGAGTGGCCCCAATGGCATAACTACTATTGGTTTAAATTGGTCATCAAACTCGGTGTTTTTAACGTATTTTGCATTGCTGAAATGAACCACTCACTCTTGTGAAACCTAAACCATCCTTACTGTTGGTTCAATCAGTGCCAAAATTCGAATAGCTTTAGTGTGCATCTCCATACAGAATAAATCGAAACATGGTTAAATCCTGTTCGCTGCCGACGTCAGTTGAATTCAGCCCACTTGCCGCAACCCAACCATTTTATTCAACATCCCAGTGATTTCTCGTGGAAGTGCAGAGGTGTTCTCGGCTTCCAATAAAGCGAGTATCACGTCAACACATTCCTATCCATTCCCTTCTTGACCTGTATTCGGGCGAGGCCGGCGCCGGTATTGCCTTAGTTTGAGATTACCAGTTTTTACACATTGAGGATGTATGCTAGTCCCAAGCATCATCTGTTGGTTCTTTGTGTAATAACAGCTGATCTGGCAATAACGGAGTAGCAACCTCGGGCGGCCAATCATGCTCATGCTCATGCTCAATATGTCGATTGGCCAAATTGTGGTCTATTGAACAGTGACCGCACTGATTGAACTGCTTACAATGAATGAAGTGCACCAAACGAAATAAGCTACTGTTTCGATCGTGCAGCAGAATGTCAATTCATAATTAAAAGTTGTTTTAAGTGAACGTACATCCATATCAATAAACGGAACAAGCATCGCATTCCTCGATTTGGACAATTGTGCATAAATCACGTCTAACAACAATTGAATTGAGCTCAAGTTTAATTGGATCCGACATTTATGATTACGACCGAAGTTTTTTTTTTACACCCAAACTCAGGCTATCATCGTTTAGACGGGCATTCGTTGCAAAACAGACACTTCGGTCCCTTCTCGGGCTACACAAATCTTTCTCTTCATTAAATTAGATTCATCATTATTGCCCTCAATCCCTACTTCGGTTTCACGCTCTTGAAATGAAAACCGCGTCTGTGTCTGCCAAATGATAGCTTCATAAATTTCACTTTCCACTTTGTCGTAAATCTCCTCACGGAATTACTTCCATCTGCTGGGAAAAACCCATAGCCCTGGGTTTCATTCTACTCTGTTCAAACAAGGATATGCGTGTACTTTTTGGGCGATGAGTGTTTCTCATCCGATTTTTTGGGTCTTCGCTGATGTTTTGGGTGAGTTTTTCTTTCTCAATCGAACACTTCTCCAAACTCTCTCTCTTGGTATTGAGCAAATTGACATGCGAAAGCTCGATTTCAATTTGGAATCGTTTTGTTGTTGGCAAAAAAAAAACGAGCGGATTTCTAGAAGAAGGGAAAAAAATAAGGATTTCAAGGCAATTCTTTCCGAAAGCAATCAACTGTTTGACGTTTTTCAATTGCGCCAGGACAAACGGAATGTTGGCTGAGTGCCATTGTGCCAGGAGGTAACAACCTCCCTACCAGCTCAAGTAGCGTGCGGATGGAAATGAATCCAAATCCCCTGTCGATCCATTAGTGATTGGCGATGATGATGATGCTGGAGTGAGCGCTACACGGGAATGTCATCATCTAATCAAAACTGGAATGCCGGGTGGATTCCTATGCCGAAATGTGCGCATGAAGTTTTCGAGGCCGGATTAGGCGTCAATGAATCTTCAAATATTGTCATTTTTTGTGTGTATCTTCCTAGCTAATGCCTCGAATGAAATCAATTTGGCTGGAAGAGAAAACAGATAGGATGTATAAACACTTTCGATAATCAATTTCTAGCTTATGGTGAATGTGGTAGAATTTGTCGTAAGAAAAAATCAATTTACAGAGTTAAGTTTAGCAACTATCCTCACGCTCATTGTGTGAAAAAATAAAGGCATTAAAATCATAAAGATTGATAAAATTTTGGAATCGACTTCGACTTCTAATTGGAATTAGTTCACGTTTTGTACTGCTACATATTAAGTGAAATCTATTCCGAAGTACAGTAATTAAGTCTTATAAGTAAGGTAGTCGTCCGGTGTGTGTCGCGAAAGCATGAAAAATTCTAATTCAAACAGTTTACGTATAACAGCCTTACCATTATGAGCTCAGAAATTTGAATGACCGAAAAGAACTGCAAGGACCACATGGAACCGAATAATATTTCAATATAGGATACATTGTGATTCCAAACGGTCAGTCCGAAATATGTCAAAATTACAGAAATTCAACCTAAAGATAGTGCGAACTATTCAACGCGAGGATTAAGGGTAGCGTTCCTACAAATTTTCGAAGTTTCACTACCTGGACGGAAAAAATGAAAACCAATCGATATCGGATATCAAAGATTTCATTTAAGGAGTTTGGCAATGGACACGATTTTGCTAACTCATGAGAAAATTATCAACGTTGTGCAATACCATAACAACCAAAATGATCTCCACCTTTTGCCGAAAGGTTCATCTACCCGTATGAATGTAGTTAGATTACATCATTTAGCTTCGGTGATAGTTTGGGCAGGAATAACTGCTTCCGGTAAAACTCCCTTGATATTCTCCGAAAGTGGCATCTAAATCAACCAATCAGTCTACCAAAAGTGGATGGAAAAATATGCACTCTGAGACGTAACCCAAAAGGTTCGTTAGAGATAAGATTCTTCTCTTATTTTTTTTAAACAATTTAATTATTTAAACAGGCTCTTAACACATTTACTTTAATCCTGAATAGTCTAATCCTAACTCATAGTAATATAACTTTTGTTTAACTTTTGACTTCCGAGAATTTTGAGGGGAAAAACAAACACAAATATTTAAAAAGCTAAAACTAAACATTCATTTTAGACTAACTACAATCTAAGGCTAAGTAAGTCAAAAACACATACATGAGTTTCATAAACTTCAGGTCACGCTGAGCCAAAATATCTTGAACCGGTACATTGGGTTGTTAACCTCGAGCCCGAAGAGAATCATAAAGCTTAGATCTGACTCCACGATGCTCAGCACAAAACCAAATAACGTGATCTGCGTCCTGATAACCTTGTCCACATTCACAGAGATTGCTGTCGCTCAGCCCAACCCGGTATAAATGTGCGTTCAAAGAATAATAATTGGACATGAGGCGAGACATGACACGAATTATGTCTCGACCCACATCCATCCCCCTAAACCAAGATATCTTCGACACCTTTGGGATGATAGAATATTGCCACCGCCCTAAATCTCCTTTACTTCATTGATACTGCCAGCTAACGAGTGACTGTTGACGAAAAATAGCAAAAAAAATCGTTGAAGGCTATTTGTCGATCACAAATATCGCCTTCCATAGCGCCCACCTTTGCAAGTGAGTCCGCTTTCTCATTGCCCAGAACTGAACAATGAGATGGGACCCATACAAAGGTGATGATAAAATAACGCGAAGATAAAGCACTTAGAAGCTCCTGTATTTTCATGACAAAATACGAGGAGTGCTTTACCGGCCTTAAGGAGCGAATAGCCTCTATAGAACTGAGACTATCCTTGAAAATGAAGTACTGATCCAGAGTTAATGAGGCAACAATTTCTTGCGTAAAGTGTATTGCCGCTAATTCAGCGACATATACGGAACAAGGAGCATGATGTTTACGATTGGCGCTATAAATTTCATTAAATATACCTGCTGACTCTTCTATCAATGATCCGTCAGTGAAGAACGATTTAGTGGAATCAACTTGGCCAAACTTTGCAGCCAATATCGCCGGAGCAATCATTGGACGATGATGCTCTGGGATTCCATGAAGCTCCTGCTTCATGGATAAATCAAAATGAACCGAATTGTCGAAATCGCAGAAGCAAACACGATTGGGAATATTCGACGAAGGGCTGACATCCTGTGTTATGTATAAATGGTACAAAGTCATGGAGCAAGTTTGAGGGTTCAACTCAAGGAGCTTCTCAAAGTTTTCGATTACCTGAGGATTCATGACTTCACACCTGGTGAGGAGCTGGAGAGATAATTCTATACATCGATCTGAGAGTGGCAAAATACCAGCCAGCACTTCAAGACTCATGGTGTGAGTCGAGTGCATGCAACCTAACGTGATACGAAGACACCAATACCGAATACGTTCCAGTTTAATGAAGTACGACCGAGCCGCTGACTGAAAACAGAAACTACCGTATTCCATAACCGACAAAATCGTTGTCCGGTACAACGTTAGAAGATCTTGTGGATGAGCTTCCCACCAGGTCCCGGTAATAGTGCAGAAAAAGTTGACCCTTTGCTGGCATTTTCGCTCATACTCAATATGGGATCTCCAGGTGCACTTTGAATTGAACCAGACCCCAAGATATTTAAATGACATAGAATGAGTTATCGGCTTACCTCAAATTTGAAGCTTTGGTTGTGCAGGGTTATGCTTCCTTGAAAAAACTACCAACTCAGTTTTCTCCGTAGAGAGTTCGATACCTAGCTCTAGAGCTAAAGTAGACAAATTGTCTAAGGTATCCTGTAAGGGTCCTTGCAGATCGACCCCATTGGGTTCCGTGACAGACCCTACGCCGTCATCTGCAAGTTGTCTCAACGTACTCAACGTAAATCGTGAAGCTGTAGAGGTTCCATGAGAAAAGCTCATATGTTTCTCTGACAGCAAATTGTACAGAAAATTATGCATTAATGGTGAAAAGCCACAAGCGTGGAGTTTATCTGAAAGAACTTCAACAGATACTGAATCAAAAGCCCCCTTTATGTCCAAGAATACAGAAGCCATTTGCTCTTTTTAAGCAAAAGCTAACTGAATATCTGTGGAAAGCAACGCGAGACAGTCGTTCGTTCCCTTACCCCTACGGAAACCATATTGAGTATCTGAAAGCAGGTTGTTCGTCTCAACCCATTTGTCCAGACGGAAAAGGATCATTTTCTCCAACAACTTTCGAATACAAGATAACATCGCGATAGGTCGATAGGAGTTGTGGTCGGACGCTGAGCTTACCAGGTTTTTGAATGGCAATAACTCTCACCCGTCTCCAATCATCCGGTACAATGTTGAGTTCTAGAAACTGATTAAACAAGTTCAACATGCGCCTCTTAGCGACGTCCGGGAGGTTCTTAAGTAAGTTGAACTTGATCCTATCAGCCCCTGGAGCCGTATTGCCACACGAAATGAGTGCGAGAGAGAACTCTACCATTGAAAAGGGTTGGCTAATCTCATCTATCGAATTCGTGTTTTCGCGAGAAATCATCCGTGCCGGCACAGAATCTGGACAAACTTTTCGCGCGAACTTGAGGATCCATTGGTCCGAGTATTTCTCGCTCTCGTTGTTCGTAGTTCGGTTACGCAACCTTCGCGCCGTGTTCCAAAGAGTACTCATCGACGTTTCGCGCGATAGCCCGTTCACGCATGTTCGCCAGTAACCGCGTTTCTTGGCCTTGATGAGGCGTTCGCGAGCCGTGTACACTTCGAAGTGCTCAGGTGTTCCACGTCTACGGAAAACTTTAAACGCGTCGGACTTTTTACGGTAAACCTCGGTGCACTGCTGATCCCACCATGGAGAAGGAGGTTTCCTGCGAAATGACGTCCCTGGAACTGGTCGAGTTTGAGCTTGAAGCGCGCTGTCTAAGATCAGGTTGGTGTGGAAGTTATATTCTTCCAGCGGTGAAAGCCTTTCTACCGTCGTTACGGCTTCATCTACTGCTACCCTGAACTTTGTCGAATCGATGTAACGGGTAAGACCATACACGACGTTGATGGATTCTGATGGATTGAACCCTGTATCAATCGAAATTTTTATGGGAAAGTGATCACTACCGTAGGGATCATAAATCACATTCCATGTGTAATCCAACGATAATGAATTCGAACAAAGTGTGAGGTCTAATCTACTGCCAACTGAGGATGTACCAGCCGAATGTGTTGTTAAGAACTGTCATATTGAAATTGTCAAAGAGGTCATGTATCAGGGAAGACTTGTTGGCATCGTACAGTTCTCCCCAGCCTGTACCGTGAGAGTTGAAATCTCCCATGATCAACCTTGGAGAAGGAAGGACCGAACAAATATCTTGAAATTGTTTTTGGTTTATTGAGGCTCTAGGAGGAATATACACAGAACCCATGCAAAGGCTTTTAATAACAGCCTGACATGCGACAACTTCAATACCTGGAATTGGAGGAACATTCACTCTATAGAAGGAGTAGCACTTTTTGATCGCCAAAAGTACTCTTCCTCCACGTGAATCCTCACGATCAAGACGAATAATATTGAATTCATGAAAAGGAAGATCGATTTCGGAAGAGAGCCATGTTTCACCGGTATTGTGAGCTAGAAATTTGAATGATGTATGTATGTATGTATGTATGGTAGCCACCATCCCCTCTAGCCCTTGGCTTGGATGCAGCTCCACTTAACAGCAAGATCAAATTGGGCCACCGATCTGAATTCGCACTATCGCTGTATGAAGGGCCAAAAACGGAGGGGTGGACCCGTAAGCAGAGACACTTACACGAAATCCACGGGAAATTAAGAATCTCCTTCCAACGATATGATCCAACAAATCGAATAACACAATTCGCAATACTCATTAAGCTTTCTACAGGATGGCTTGTTAAGAAGGGCGCGTCACTCTCCCTGAAACTGTTGGAGTAGAACTCTGCAGCACCACACTCGAATCGGTAGGATAAGAAATGATACTGTTTGTTCCTCCTAGACTCAGGCAGTCAATCAAACCATCGTCCAGTTTCAGCTTGAATGATACCCTGATGCTCCCTCCCAACCCAGTATTTATTATATTTATATAAATATAGATGTAATGTAATAATAATATTTTATATATGATTATATAGTAGAGCAAAAATTATATAAGGATATTTAGTTAAATTATGTAATAGTTGGAGTTCACGAGCCTATGATAACCATGTTAAACTAAATTAATTAACCTGCTGAAATAATAATATTAAGGCAGTAATAATAATATGCAGCTTCGTACCACTTTGTATCACTGATGGGTGACTGTATCTCTGGAATGTGAAGGTCATCTTGTTATTCATTGAGGTATAAATATCAATAAAGCATTCAATTGTATATAAAACCATAATATTATATTATTACGTATTTAATCATGACATATAGATATATAACCTTCTGGAATGAAGAGCATTTATTAATTTTGATTATTATTTGATATAATGTAATAAAATAATTATACCGGCCGGATCACCAAACTGAAGCAATTAAAATTTTATTAATTATTTTATTACTTCTTCCATAATATTATATGTATGATATGCAATTAATAATGATGAACAGCTGTGTTCCTCTGAACCGCTCAAATAGTAGTTGATGATCGTGTACTGAAATGTTAAGGTCATATTACGCCATTTAATGGAAAATATAATGAAGGAATTAAAGGTTGAGTGGTCGAGAGAGTCGTCAACATTTCTATTAATGAAAATATGCTAGAGCTTGTAAAAAACATGCATCATATAATAACACATACTAGTATCTACACATCTATATATACATCCATTGCTACTTTCGAGAAGGCCACTCCGACGGTGCTAGATACAGCTGAAAATTGATCCCCATTCTTACTGCTGCTTCTACCAGAAGATGATCATCCTATAACCGCAAGACCTCCTCTCCTAAACTGTATGGTACCTGAGAGAAATTTACCTTTCTGGCGTAATACATGTAATGAAATATACAGAATTAGGCTATGAATAAACAATGTCCTATAAGATAAAATATATAGTGAGGGTATATTGTAATATGAATTGAAAATTACATGTGTGCCGACTGCTGTTTTGTTGCAATTGTAGACAAACTTGCGCATCCATTATGAACCAGAAAATTTAGGCAATGTATGACCGCCATGAAAAAAAAGAATTTTAAATTTTAAATTATTTTGTAATACCTGACGACCTGGAAGACCTGAAAGATATGAGAATGGAAAATTATGATATGATGTACCGGTCGCACCCCTCACTTCGCTATTGTCGGATTGACAACATTGCCCAGGCTAC
>JASCZW010019714.1:0-13330 GCA_034211315.2 Aedes japonicus
AGGCTCCTTACAACGTTTGTAATGCACCACAACTGTGAAATCGTTAAATGTTGGAAAAATAACCTACTAACTAATTAAAGTTGATATGTCCTCATTTACAGACTGTCCGATGTGGCATGCATTTTTTCAATTCTATTTTTATTTTTATCTGGACGATTTGACCTAATCATTAGGCCAGTTATATGTTATTTTTCCATTAGTTCATTGCGCATTTTGAATTAAGAAATGTCCTTTGCTTTGATTGATTAGAAAAATGATGAATCCTAGAGGGTTTGAGCTGTTTAGTGGAATACCTGAAACTAGAAATTAGAAGAAAAATTAGTATCTTCCATTTAATTCCAACTACCTTTGCTTATCTTCGACAGATCTGTCGAAGATAAGCAAAGGTAGTTGGAATTAATTGGAAGATACTAATTTTTCTTCTAATTTCTAGAAAAATGATGTTTTATCGCAAATTTGGTGACAATTTACTGTCTTTGTTACCAATCTTCTTTGAAAAATGCAAGCCATGCAAATGAGTAGTTTTTTTTCAGTACTGCTTTATATTAAAAAATTGCCCATAATTTAAATTTTCGATTGCTGTTGTGATTTGTGCGCCTGTACACAGGGTTTGATGACCATTTCAAAATTATCACAGGTTAATTTTTGTAGAGTTGAAGAAGCTCAACAACTCTTATTTGGAATGTATACGTTCATTAGTCCATTTAAATAAATATCATTGTCTTTTGCACATTATTGAATATTCATTGCTCATATAATCACTTCCATATGGAAATTTTTAATTTGTCCTGAAACACATCATAATTTTTTATGGCACATTTCCAATCTTATGTATGAATTTGTTTTCTGCTCTCTGGAACCTATTCAGTTTTTAAATGATGTTTTTGATTATTTAATGGGAAAGTTTTCACGATATCAAATTATTTTTTAATTTAAAGATGGGTTGCTGTATCTACAACTCAGGACATTTGAGCTTTTTTTATTGTGGTTATTCAGTTATTTATTGCTCGTTTTACTATTTTTATGGGAAAATCCAATAAAATTCAAAGACATATGCGAGCAGTTTAGTGCTCAAATTACATCATTTTGCGGAAATTAAGTCATATTTAATTGCACATATACTAATAACTGTTGCTTTATTTGACAGATTTACCGCTCATAATTAGATTATTCGAAGATCTTTTCTCATCTTTAATTGCTCATTCCTAATTTTTTAATGCTGATCACACATTATTTGTTGACAAAGGCCTTAATAATTTAGTGGCATTTTTTTCATTTTTTGGTGCTTTGTCTGAATTAATAAGTGCAGGTAAATATTTTAGTCATATATATTTATATATATATATATATTTATATATATATATATATATATATATATATATATATATATATATATATATATATATATATATATATATATATAAATATATATTTATATATATATATATATATATATATATATATATATATATATATATATATATATATATATATATATATATATATATATATACATATATATGTTTATATATATATATGTATATACATATATATTAGTACATAATTTCATACGGCATAATTTTGAATACGTTAATATATTGTATGTTTTATGTTTATCCGCTTTGACTATTTCTGGTTAATATATTGGGTGGCAAAACATTCATGTATTTTTATGAATAGTTTTTCAAGTTATCACATATCCTAAGAGATTATTCAGCGAACAAGCGAACAGTCCAGTCGTTGCTTTCGCTGCTTTGGAAGCTTTCCACGAGTTGTTTCAATTCTTCGGTTTTTTTTTCGCGATCGCGAGTGAAATCGAGTCTTGGTTTTCTGAAGAAGAAAAAGCTGAGTGTGAGGCAGTGCAACAACGTCATCTATTGCAATTAGTCCATCGTGTGTAGCGTGCATTCGTCCATCCTCCAACTACCACCGAGATCATCTTCATCGTCATCATTATAATCATCGTTCAGCTCAACGTTAAGCCGGTACACGCAGCCACACATCGTCGCTCGGCGGCAGCAGCAGCACATTCGTCGGCCGGCTGCCGCAGATCAGTGATACATATAAGATAAGTTTTTGTTTGTTTCTCTTCTGAATACATTGAAGTTTTATTGTGTGCAAGAGTGTGTGAGAGTATGAGATCGTGTGTGAGAGAGTATGCTTAGCTTTAGTTTATTTATTTGTGATAGATTGTGTATAATTGCGTTAGTGGTTGAGCGCCAAAAGCTCCTACGAACGAGCCATGGATGATTTATCGGAAGATGAATCATCTATGGCACAAAATGATGGGGTAGCTCTTAAAGTGACCTGATTGCGTGCTTATTCAGATAGTTCAGCTAGCCCTTGAGTTGTCTATTTTCGGCGCAAAACGAAACCTATCAATATTTACCAGTTTTCAAACGATCTGACGAATCGATTCTGAAGGTGAGACCCAATCAACTAAAAGTCGTTGTGTCCAACCTTAAACAAGCTAACGAAATTGCTGTCGCTAAGTTTTTTACACTGGAGTATTTAGTGTGTACTAGCTCGAGGTATTGACATTGAAAGGGTGGACACCGAAGCGAGTTTGACCCCGAGATCCTGTTGAAGCAGGGGGTCGCTTTAAGAACCCTCTGCTTCCTTCAGTCAAGATACTCGATGTGCAAAATCTAGGCACAGTATCGATCACTAAGGGTGAAAAGGAATTTACCCACCCAGACTCGTTTCGTGTGACCTTTTCTGGTTCAGCCATCCCTCAATACGTCGAGTTGGGAAAACTTCGACTACCTTTGCGGTTGTTTGTACCTCGGATAATGATCTGCGAAAAATGCAAGCAGATGAGACATACGACCTCCCATTGCAGCAATAAGGCACGCTGCTCCAACTGTGGGGAGAAACACGAGGATGGCATCTGAGCAGACAACACACCAAAATGTGTTTTCTGCAAGGGAACTCCTCCTCGCTGAAACAGCGTTCCAGGCCATCTTTTGCCGAAATGTTGAAAAAAGCCCCACCATCAGCCAGTGCCAATACAAATCCCTTTGCTCCTCTGTCTGACGAACATGCATCCGCCCACGGAAAGTTGCTGAGCCAGAGCCCAAAGTCAGCCTGATCATTTCAAGGAAAGATGGAAAAAAGGAAAATCCAATTCCTCCTGGTTTCCGTAGTGCTAACTTCACCCAGGACGTTCAATCTCTTTCGGGGACATCCAAATCCCCATTCGCTTTTTGTGAAATATGGCTCTCTTCCGAAATCAATTTTCCTTTTCATGATTTCAATATAATTCGTCTTGATCATGAGGATTAACTTGGAGTAGGAGTACTTTTGGGGATCAAAAAGTGCTACTCCTTCTATAGAGTGAATTTTCCTCCTATTCCAGGTATTGGAATTGTCGCATGTCAGGATGTTACACAAAATAAAAGCATTTGCATTGCTTCCGTTTATATTCCTCCTAGTGCCTCAATAAATTAAAAACAACTTTCAGTTAATAGTTCGGTTCTTCCTGCTCCGCGGTTGGTCATGGGAGATTTTTACTCTCACGGTACAGGCTGAGGAGAACTGTACGACGGCAACCGGTCATCCTTGTTATATGACCTCTGTGACCACTTCAATATGACGGTTCTTAACAATGGAGAAGTAACACGTTTGGCTGGTCCATCCTTAATTGACAGTAGATTAGACCTCACACTTTGTTCGAATTCATTATCGTTGGATTGCACATGGAATGTGATTTAAGATCCCCACGGTAGTGATGACTTGCCCATTCAAATTTCGGTTGCCACCGGGTTCAATCCTTTAGAATCCATCAACGTCGCGTGTGATCTTGCCCTTTACATCCATTGGACAAAGTTTCGGACAGAAATAGATGAAGTCGTAACGACGGTAGAAGGGCTTCCACCGCTGGAAGAATATAACTTCCTCTCCAACCTGATCTTGAATAGCGTGCTTCAGGCTTAAACTCGACCTATTCCAGGAACATAATTTCGCAGGAAACCTCCTTTTCCATCGTGAGATCAGCAATGCACCGAGGTTTACCGTAAAAAGTCCGACGCGTTTAAAGTTTTCCGTAGACTTCGAAGTATTTTTTTCTCTGTTCGAGACATAAACTACTGCGACCAGTAATTTGATCTATTGTAGTATATCCCGTATCCTTTTTCAGTATCACACTTGTTGCCATTCAGTTGATGTAACATAAATATGACTTGCTAAGACATGATCAAGTTACTACAACTAATTATGACCGCAGCGTGCTACTTGGGTTTGTTTAGTGCATGTCGAGTAACTTCATCACTATTGAGAAATTATGAAGTATTCGGTGTTGTTACAGTTGTCATTGATTGTTTGGTAGGCAATGAAACAACTTTTATTGAAAGTTTCTGCTGTTGAAACACTTTGTGAGCGACACCACTCTTCAAAGGCACGCCTTTTTAGCAGTCAATACCGGATTCATTGCAAACAAAACAAACAATAACTCCGATACTGAACATGCATCAGAACCCTAGTCCTAACCAATTCAAACTATAGAACATCAAATAGAAAATGAAAATTCACATAAATGAAGACTAACCATGTTTTCTTTATTCCAAGCTCATCCTAGGTGGCGCAACCCGAGAATTGTCACTTTTCACAAGACATAAAATTTAATAAGAACTATTATACGTTCCTTTGAATACAAAAACAAATATGTTCCCTAGTTTGAATTACTTCGGACTAGGGTTCGGTGGTAGATCTGATACCCCGTAACGCACCACGAAAAGGTGATCTACCAGCGTTACAGGTTAAGTTTACACTTCGAAGTATGCACGGCTCTCGAACGCGAATGTAAGAGCTTCATCAAGGCCAAGAAACGCTGATGCTGGCGAAGATTTGTAGACGGGCTATCGCGCGAAACGACGATGAAAACTCTTTGGAACACGGTGAAGCGTTTTCTTCGGAATTCCACCACTACGTGGCGCTAGAAAGCATCCGAAATTGAGCATTTGCAACTTGTTCTGTTTCGAGATTCTGATAAGATGGATAGTCATCGGCAAAGTTGTTCAGCAGATCAAGGGAATTCAAAAGATGGGTCGTTATTTCGGAATTCAACCGCTATGTGGCGCTAGTGAGCATGCAAAATTGAGTATTTTCAACTTGTTCTATCTCGTGATTCTAATAAGACAGAAAGTTCTAGTTTTCTGCAAAGTCGTTCAGAAGGTCAAGAGCACTCGAAGGGTGAACCGTTCCATTCGGACTTCCACCGCTACGTGGCGCTAGTGAGCATGCAAAATTAAGTATTTTCAACTTGTTCTGTTTCGAGATTTTGATAAGATGGAAAGTTCTAGTCGTCGACAAAGTTGTTCAGAAGCACAAGGGCATTCACGAAGGGTTTTTTAACGTAGGACTACGTTTCTCTTTTCTATACCGGGTGCCGTTTCAAAATTTTGAAAAATGAGAGCGTTACGCAAAAGTGAAAGGTTTTTGAACGCTTATAACTCTCGTTTGACTGAACAGAATGACTTCATTCATACACCATTTGATCAAAAAGACTCACAAATTGAAATTTGAATGAAGTTCAATTAGTATAAGTAGTTCAATTTTTCATTTGAAAATGACCTTCTTTTGCTCCCATACAAATTTGCATATCAACAGGTTGAAAAATGTGATTTCCCTAGCAAGGTCATAGGAAACGAGTACAAAATGTCTTCTTCTTATTTAAATTCACTTTTTCCCGTCCCACATCATATGTGCGCTACGCTCTGATTGGTTCATACTGCCACAGTAGCCTTGCCAGCAATTATGGAACATGTGGGAAAGACCGAAGGAAGACCAATAATCAGTTCTCACTGTGCATCCGTATGCGACAGACGTGTTTGCGGGGCACGTCGGTGGAAATCGTTGCCAGATAAAACAAAAAGACCAGAATCATCCCACATCCCCTGCAGATGGCCAATCCAATCCAGGTTGAAAAAGAAGAAGACACCGAGTGGTGATAAATCCGACAGCTCCCATGTTAAGGTATGGGACAAACATTTTAAAATGCTTCTAAATAATTCAAATGAAATTCTAATTAAAAGCGGTTTGTTTTATGATTGAAGAAAAATCCAAATCTACTCAATAAAGACATTTTCAGCACAATAAAAATAATGAAATTCTAATTGAAACCGGTTTGTTGTATGATGGAAGAAAAATCCAGAACTGTTCAATAGGGGATTGTACAGTTCTGGATTTTTCTTCCGTCATACAACAAACCGCTTTCAATTAGAATTCCGTTATTTTTATTTTGCTGAAAATGTCTTTTTTGTGTAGATTTGGATTTTTCTTCAATCATACAACCGCTTTTAATTAGAATTTCATTTGAATTATTTAGAAGCATTTTAACATGTTTGTCCTATACTTTAACATGGGAGCTGTCAGATTTATCTTTATCCACTCGGTGTCATCTTCTTTTTTCAGCCAGGATTTCTCAGTTCTAGAAGAGATAATTTGAGCTGGAACTGCGACACGTCAGAGACCGACCATGTGGTTGAGTTCGTCATAGTTCCTAGTTCTGCATACCGATTTTGGTAACTGGCGGTGGCAAGCAAATTAGGCATATTTCTGTTAAGAAAATTATCCAGTTAGCGTGCACTCATCAAAACTAATTATTGTGGCACAATGACTAAAGTTCGTCCACTTTGATGCAATTTGTATCACACTGCCTTCGTTGGTACCGCCTTCTTTTGAGCAATAGCATCCAACGCTATAACATACCAGCTCTTTGCAGAATTTTGATTCAGTCTTACAACAGTTGTGGAGCTGTGCAGTGGCTGTTGCAACGCAGTTATCGGCAGCAAGCACCCTGGAGGGTGCACTGGTGAGCAGTCGTGCAGTTGGTTGTTGGTGCCGATGCTCCTGTCAACTTCGCTGCGAGAACATGGTTGCTGAAGCCTGCGAATTGGCGGGAAAAAGCTGCCCGTAATGAGACAAAATTCCCAAAAAACCCAAGTGGAATCGCAAACTATTTCTCCCCCGTCAACTAAACCCGTCCTTTTCAGGACGACCAAATCAGTTTAACTAAAGAGTTTGTTTGGATGAATTTCTCTCTTGTGCTGTTTGTAATTCAATTACCGCGTCACGGTTGATCATGGCATTCATTAAACGCCGTGTCCTGGAGTGTATCACAAAGAACGTTGAACAACTAACGAACGAAATTCTAGAAGGGATAGTTCAAGCCGAACTGCGAAACGTCAGAGACCGACCATGTTGGGTTCGTTGTAGTTCCTAGTTGTGCATAGCGGATTGGTTGTTGGCAGTGGCAAGGAAATTAGGCATATTTCTGTTAAGACTAATTAAAACTAATTATGGTGGCGCAATAACAGAAGTTCGGCCCCTTTGATGCAATTTGTATCACATTGACTTCGTTGGTACCGCCTTCTTTCGTGCAATATAATCCGACGCCATTACCAAATTTAATTCAGTCTTACGGTAGTCATAGTTCTGTGCACAGCAACATCTACTGTTGCAACGCAGTGGACGAGCGAGTACACTGGTGAGTAGTCGTTATCCAGAGAGGTTGGTGCTGTTGGCTATTTGGGCCGATACTACCGCCAACCTCCCGTCAATGCGCTGCGAGAAAGAAGGCTGCTTAAGCCTACGAGTTGATGGGAAAAAGCCGCCCGTGACAACAGCGGGACAAGAATTATCCCACGTCACCTGCAGATGGCCACTCGCACCGACGAGGAGCTGATCCAAGAAAACCCAAGTTCAATCGCGAACAACGTTTCCTTCCCGTCAACTATGTCCGTCCTTTTCAGTACGACCAAATCAGCTTGCTTACTATAGGGTTTGTTTGGTTGAATATTTTTATTGGGCTGTTTGAAATTTCAATCATTCGATAGGAATCAAATAATTTTGAGAAAGTGAAATGTCGCAGCATATGGCTGCAAGTATGTGGTTCCAAAGTTTTCTTCTAGGCGTTAAAGATTGTGGCCCTCTCAACCATCGTAGAAAATATCTCCAGCGCCGTATCATTATTAAAACCAAACGGTCCTTTTTAGGGCCACCAAATGTTATCTGAAGAGTTATCAATAGAATTTTCTTACATATTTACTTCCCAATGCTGGTCTATCGTTCAATTGTCACTATTTCGACCAAGACGTCTATCGGCAATAAAAGACTTTCAATCCCCGAACAGACCACAATCATCTGCAGCAAGGGTTTGGAAAAAGAAAACGTATAGCACCTTATCTACCGGGTGCTGACGCATTTTAACCAGATTCGGTCGTTTCCTCCAAAGCGATAGGCATTATGAACAGCTTCGCAAATGACATTTCCGAGCGGATTGAAAGCGTAGCTGCCCGACTGACTTAAATCAATTGGCGGATAGCCCTGACGTCTCTGGAAATTCAAACCGCCTTTCGATCATGCTGCCGGGAGAGCTAGCTAAACACGAGGTTTCACGAGGTAAATCAGTCACATGACGAAAGGAGGTGGTGGCCGTAGCTGTTCCCTTGAACCCAAAATGGCCCTTTTCAGCGCCAGCAAAACAATTAGAAAGAGAGCTGACATGTCATTGGGAGTGCTGGGGGCTTGGTTTTGGGGTGTTTGATTGCGAAAAATGTCTTTCGTGTGCCGAAGCCGTAATATTTTCGACTTTAGCAGTGTTGTACACACATAGGCCTAGTAGAAACCGTATGCAATTAGAGGTGAACGAAACCAGCCTCTTGGGTAAAAGTTTCCCAAATGACCAATAACTTATTCGCACGTCATATTAACTTATGTCATACATATTATTTGCAGTGAACGCAAGATGTATGAATGTAGATACCAAGACAGGCGTTATCAATAAAGGTTGTAGTGCGAACGTTTAGTGTATGGGAATTCGATTTGAAAGGAAACCAATTTCAGCCACTCTCTTCGGCCACAAACAATCAAGCGATCTAGATTGCACATTGCTTCGTAGTCCTACGTCAACTTTGCGTACAACCCCATTGGGCTGTCCCTTCTATTTTTTTTTTCTTTCAACCACAAAATATGATTAGCTCAAGGCAATTTTTGAATTGAATCAACCAAACCTTGGTTAAAAGAGCGATCATTTATGCACATCTGTCATAGTGTTAAATCAAAACAAAAATGTTATAATTCCAACCAGTCTGTATATCTGAAGCAGCTCTACAAAAAAAAACAACAACATGCTCGTTTCAGATCGCTTTCAAGTTTATCGTGGCGATCTACAAGAGAAAAAAAATCGGATGAAGTTCTTACTGCTTACTAAGTTCTTCTTAGTAATGAATTCAAATTTATTACATTATTAAGGATTAATTTATGATTTTGTTGTGTGCTTTCAATAATAGTACAGTTTTTAATCTTTTACATTCGAAAAAATATCTTCTAATTAAAATGATGTATACAGGATGTAAACTAGATTCACGCCCTGCATTCTCATTCAAATTATTTCGAAACCAAAAATCTCATTCAGAATAAAAATTGGACTGACCCCAAGCATTTCAAACCAACTATTGTTATTCAATTAGTTCAACTATGTATAATCATGGTTGGATTTTCTGGCAATGTAAGTCAGCTGTGAAAATATCAAAAATATATTTTTTCGATATAATCATTGTAAAGGGCGATACGGTCAAAATTTGGTCAATATCAACTTGACGTATTTCTTTCAATTTTGCATTTAAAAAACCTGAACACCCCTCATTTGAAGGTGTGTGTGTGTAGAATGTTGCTCCTATTTTGATTTTGGAATTCACTCTTCAGTTGTCAAAATGCCGTCCAAGCAAGAAGAGCAGCGTATCAAAATTTTGCTCGCGCATCGCAAAAATCCGAGCTACTCGCACGCAAAGTTGGCAAAATCACTAAAAGTTGCCAAATCAACCGTTACAAATGTAATTAAAGTGTTTGGGGAACGTTTGTCGACAGCCAGGAAGTCTGGATCGGGGGGAAATCGAAAACCGGAAGCCGCTGAGACGACAAAGAGAGTTGCCGGTAGTTTCAAGCGAAACCCTAACCTATCTCTCCGAGATGCCGCAAATAACCGTGCATCGAGCCAAAAAACGAGCCGGACTATCGACTTACAAGAAGGTAGTGACTCCAAATCGCGATGATAAACAAAATACGACGGCCAAAGCGCGATCCCGGAGGCTGTACACGACGATGCTGACGAAGTTTGACTGCGTGGTAATGGACGACGAAACCTATGTCAAAGCCGACTACAAGCAGCTTCCGGGACAGGAGTTTTATATGGCAAAAGGAAGGGGAAAGGTAGCAGATATTTTCAAGCACACGAAACTGTCAAAGTTCGCAAAGAAATATCTGGTTTGGCAAGCCATCTGTACCTGTGGCTTGAAAAGCAGCATTTTCATAGCTTCCGGGACTGTCAACCAAGAAATTTACGTGAAAGAGTGTTTGAATAAACGTCTGCTGCCTTTCCTGAAGAAACACGGTTGTTCCGTACTGTTTTGGCCAGATTTGGCATCTTGCCATTACGGTAAAAAGGCCATGGAGTGGTACGCCGCCAACAACGTGCAGGTGGTTCCCAAGGACAAGAACCCTCCCAACACGCCAAAGCTCCGCCCAATTGAGAAATACTGGGCTATTGTAAAGCGGAACCTAAAGAAGACCAAAAAAACTGCTAAGGACGAGCAGCAGTTCAAGGCAAACTGGCTTTCTGCGGCGAAAAAGGTGGACAAGGAGGCTGTACAAAATCTGATGGCAGGGGTCAAGCGTAAGGCCCGGCAATTCGGATTTGGAAAAGCGGAAGCCTAACTGAATATTTTTCCTGAATTTTATACTAATTGAACTTGAAAAAGAAATTTAAATTGATTTTTTAAATAAACGATTTCACCGATTTACACGCGTTTTCCCTTGACCAAATTTTGACCGTATCACCCTTTATAAGTGAATAATGCACCATATTTAACTGATGTTGATTCACACATACATTAGTTAAATCAACCTCAAATGTATGGTTGTTACAATCATGACCATCTTCTTCTTCTTTTAGCATTTCAGCTTATTGCTTTCACAATTAGCTTATTGCTTGCTCATAACTTAGTGTTCTTAATGCACTTCCACAGTTATTAATTGAGAGCTTTCGGCAGGTACAATCATACGCTATGCCCAGGGAGTCGAGAAGTTTTCCTTAACAAAAAATTCCTAGACCAGACCGGGAATCGAACCCAGCCACCTCCAGTAGGGTGTTGCTTTGTAGCTGTACTTTTGCCGACTGAGCTGAGGGAGGACCCATGATCATGAGTTATCGAAAAATCAATGCAAAAATATAGTTATATAGTACGGCATCTGGGTTCAAAACCTTAAGGGCAAAGTCAGTCGCGCGCCCGTTCGGGAGGACATTGTCTCCATTTTCAAGTGCTCAGCTCCGTATTGTTCATTTTTTTGAAAATTGAAAAAGGTGCATCGATAGCAAACTTTTCAAGGAACAATTTGGCTACAAAACATTTTTATATATTATTCACAATTATTAGTGAATGTGATTGCAAGCCAAAGTCAAATTAGCATTTTATCTCATAAAATTAGCCTTCAATGTTGAAAGAAATCACGAGACGATGCATGAACCTGCGCTGGGGGACAAAATTGAACAAAATGATTTTTCTAACTAATCCACTGTGCAGGGCTTAGCCTTACTTTATAACAACCGAAAACATTCAATTTCTAGGCAAAATTTTAATATATTCGGAATTTGATAAAAAAAATGCATACGTTTCCTACAACAAGCTAAATTTATTCAAAAGTTCTAAAGTTCAACTCGTTCGAAAGTCTCCAATGTAGTGCAGTAAACTTAATATAAGCATCATTATAGTTATTTTTGGTTTCTTCTTGCGTGTGATGTGTCATATGACTGAAATCGGTTCTTTTCAGATGCTGGTTAGATCTCCAGGGATTATCCGGAACATCCTGGACACTGCATATATGCATCATATGAACTATTTTACATCGTTTTCAATTCTCTTGAGCCTTTCGATGTCCAATTTGAGATGTCGTATGACCTATCTTGTGGTGTAATACCTACTATTCATTGAAACAATAGAATATAATTAATTTGATTCTGCAACGATCGGGCCAAATCTAATAATTGTTGAATGTTGAAACAATATACAATGAAAAAGCGAAAAACTTTTGAACGGCAAAGACCCACTCTGAACATCGAAGTGAACTCAACTCTGTTCCTGCATTCATCGCTTGGCATCCGTTTGAATGTAGAAGTACGGATGAAAAACATGTTTCTTTCACACCGGGATTACTCGAAATTCATATGCAAAACTATATTATATTTTTACATCAAAAGATTGCTAAGAAAATTTGCAATCTTATGGTACCAACAAAAGTACATAAAACAAAATTTCATAGCATACTTTTTGAATTTGCAAAACCACCTAAAACGTTCCACGCTATGGGAGCTGCGAACCGTGGGAGGTGGAGGACGAAAAAATAATAATAACCAACAGCACAAACCGTCTGTTCATTTCCAGTTTTAGTATATGTCCAGCCGTAGCTAGGATAGGATGTACGTGTCGGTTAGGAAGAATTGAACATCGAAGAGGATTATTTTGAAACGCCGACAACGTGGCATCAGTATTTTTCAGAATGAGGAAGTGCAGGGAAGATGTTTGTTCAATTGATACAATTTTGTATTCCTCATTTTCAAATGATTTCAAATGGATATTGCATATGTTGAATTAAAACAAATATTTGTTTTTTTTCCCTGTGACCAAAACTTTTATTGTATTGGCCAGATGATACATACATCTTAGGAAAATTTGCAGACTTTTTTCATCGACCACCTAATTAACTAACTTGAAGTTAATTAATCCATATCAGAACCGTTTCGCCAATATTTGAATGGAAAAAAAATGTAGGCATATTATAAATCACAATGTTCAAGTGTTTTACGGAAAGTTGTATAAGTAATAAGAATATTTTGAGAAAATTTAAACAAATGGTCTAACGATATTTTAATGTGCCTGGTAATTTTCTACACTAACGTTTTCTTAACCATTTGGAATTTTCTCAAAAATTTATAAAAAAAATAATAATTTGAAGACATTTTGTAGTGCCTTAGGATTTCTAAAGTACGTAAATACATTGTACAAAATTTAAAAAATGTTTTAAAAAAAAGTTAAAGTATTCGAATGAATAATTCTCTCTATAATATTTCGAGAAAATTTAACAAATCCTCCGACAGCATCTGGATATGCATCACTTTTTGTTTTTAATGAATAATTATATTAAATTTTGTTAAAAGCTTACTAGAATACAATACGTACATATATTTGAATCTAAAATATGCAATTATTATATTTGTGATAGTATTGTTAGAATTTTGTCAAACACTAATATGATTTTCTCAAATCATTTAGAAGCA
>JASCZW010019715.1:0-13327 GCA_034211315.2 Aedes japonicus
GTATGGTCTGTATCCACCTTCAAATCATTGTAACTTTTGAAATATTGCACGTAGGAATGAAAAATTTCACTGTGGTATAGCTGAGAGTCTATGATGAAAAAGACTATGATTATTGTTTACATTTCATGTTTAGTATTCAAGACGGCGACGAAAGAAAAACAAGTGCGCGAGCGAATTTTGTATGGGCGTTCAGCAAATCCAAATATTGGATTTGCCCAAATACACTGTTCACGATGTGCTCAATAAATTTTCGGATCGTTTTACGTTGGAGAGGAAACCGAGAAGTGACAAAAACATTGGACGCGCTTATCCTGTCATGGACCTAAAGGTGAAAAGGATATTAACGAAAAACCCAAATCTCTCCATTCGAACGGTGGCTCGTAAAATAGGGATGTCGCCTGGTTTTGTCCAAAAATCAAAACAACTTTTGGGACTTAAGTCGTATAAAGTAAAAACAGTTCCAAATCGCAACGACAAACAGAACTTGGCAGCAAAATCACGGGCTCGACGTTTGTACTGCGAATATTTGACGAAGTTTTCATGCGTTGTTATGGACGATGAAACTTATGCCCTGCAGGATTTCAAGCGGCTTCCAGGGCTGGCATTTTATTCTGCTATGGCCAGAAATGTTACAGCTGAGCATTTCAGAACGCAGAAGGCATCGAAATTTCCCAAAAAATACCTTGTGTGGCAAGCAATTTGCACGTGTGGCAAAAAGAGTAATTTTTTTGTCACTACAGGCACAATCAAAAAGGAGATCTCTCAGAATGAGTGTCTGCAGAAGCGATTGCTACCGTTCATCAAAAGTCACAAAGAAAAACCTTTGTTCTGGCCCGATTTGGCATCATGCCACTATGCTAAAACTGTGATGGAGTGGTACCAACCAAATCAAGTGAACATTGTACCAAAAACCTCAAACCCGCCAAATTGCCCAGAGCTACGACCAATCGCTCTGATGAAGCGGAAGCTTAGAAAGAAGCAAAGAATGAAAGACATCAAACACTTCCAGCAAATTTGGACAAAGACGGCTTCTACGATTTCTGAAGAGTCTGTACAAACCCTAATGGACGGAGTAAAGCGCAAAGTTCGAAAATTTTATGCAAATACCGAATAACTATGTTCTTTCTTCACGAATTGTTAAAACACATGAATCTGAAATAAACAACTACGACGGAAATATAATGCGAAATTTATGTTTTATTCATGTTTAGAGGTGTCCGGATTATTTCGGATACAGACCTTAATATGTTGCAGATAAACAAACATTCAGCGTTGCTTTGAAGCTCACCCGATCGGCAATGAAACAGCAAGTTGACAAATACACCACAAATATCTTTTCGCTTTCGATAGTCTATGGTTAGTAATGACCTGGTTTTGTATCACTTAGCAAATGCCAATGATTCCAGACCGAACAAAAAACCAATCAATTTCACACCTCTTTCCGTTTCATTGAACCCACATCCAGTTGGTCGGCAACGGACCGGCAGGGAAATCACGATCCGGGTGCAACACAGTTCTTGAGCGGATCTTGGTGGTGGAAAAATATCAATCAACTACCGACTTCGATTTCAAAGCGCTTGGTTGACAATCGACGAGACAACTCTGCGAAACCGGCGACATTAATGATTGGAAAGCGTTTGCGGCGCCTTCAAGCCACCTCACACAGAAACCGGCAACATGGGCAGAAGCCATTAAACGGAATCAAACGCTATTACACGCTCGTGTACTGCCACAGGTGATTTATTAATGCAACGAGTGACCCAAGGGCGAGAGGAGGGACGGCGGGCTGAACGATGACGAAAAATGTGGGGAAATTGATTGTCAGCTTGGTTCAATTGTGGGAATTGGTAATTTAGAAACGTGACTTACGGTCTACTGTTTTGCGGGTGACGAAAGTGGTCATTTTGGGTGAAGCTTCCGGCTAAGGGTCGGACCCATAACAATGGGGCGATAGTGGGTGAAATTTTTAAATCGTACGTCTGACGAATTTTTGATTATGGATCCGTAGCTGAAGTTATTGGCCATTAAATCGTTACCCAATCCGAACGCAAAATTTATTCAATCGCAAAATCCACCCCGCTTCCGTCGGATAAATCAATAAGCATCATTGCGGGCTTTGCCACCAGAGACTGAAATAAGCTCGAAAGCGGAAATATCTGCAAACCTGACGCCCGACACCGCCCGATGTCAATCTCCATGGAGGAGACGACTCACCGTGACAGAGTGATTATCACCTGTGTTTGAACAAAAAATAACACACTCACACACAGCCTCACGTGATGGTACGTGTTCCTGACGCGATAATCCTTCGTCTGCCGGGATTTTGATTAGTGCTGTCAACTTTGTTTATGCAACTCAGCGATGCATCAGCAGAATCGCAAAATTGCTAGCTCGTGACGTTCTGGACGGTGGAAGGTGGAAGTGACAGCAAATAGGGCATGTCAATAGCTAAAGAGGTGTCACGAACCGAAATTAGAGAGACAGAAACGGGGACTCAACCGCGTGACTGTCATTCTAAATATTTTCTAGCCTGGATTTAATATGCGGATCAATTAGCGAGTCGGTGTCAAATGCTGCGGTTAAAAAGCGGGGTTTCCAGTATGCTGCAGAATGCTTTTCGAATTTATTCACCTCGTTCAAAGTTGTTTAGATAGAAGATTGCTCATTTGAACAAACGACCTGAAATTAGGTTATCTTAGCTCGATGATATCATCCTGCAGGTAGAGATAAAAATGGCTAAGACGACAAGTCGTTTTCTCGCATTGCAGTGGTTTCTACAAGATTTCGAAGATAAGAAGCCATCTTGCTTTAAGTAGTTAATGAATGGAATGGCGAATATTTTTGATTATGTATTTCAAAACAGTAGAATCCTCTTGATAGATGATCTTTCTATTAACATTTCTCAGGTCCAGAGTTGTATATAAACAATGATTTTCACTGTGTTCTTGTTTCGCTTGAATGTTCAAACAAAACAGTAAATAATCTAATGACATTATTTTTATTCCTTTATTATCGAGATTTTCAGTTTGCTGTTTATGTACAATTTGAAAAAAATACTTTTGAATATGGACAATCACGACTAACTTTTAAAAAAGGGATATTTTCATGGAAAAAGCCATTTTTTCGACATTACTTTCAAATTATCTCGAAAACGAGTACATATAGAATGTTGCTCACCAAGAGCATTTTTGTTTAAAATCATTAGAAGAATCGTATTATATTATTAAAATATGGTTATTTATGCAAAAACAACAAATTGAAAAAAACTTGAATTTTTCTTACTTCTAAGAACTTTTTTATCTTAAGTTGCTCCACCGTAGAACAACTTCTATTCTTCTTCTTATGACTCAAAGCCTTTTTGAAAAAAATAAAAAATAAAAATCGTACGTTGGACAGATTTGCTAACTGATTTTTAAGTTTAATTTTTGATTTTTTTTTTGAAAAAAAAAAAGATTTTTTTACAGTGTACATATTTTTTTCATAAAGTCAAATTAATTAACTACAACTTCTTCTCAGACGCAATTTTATTACAACCAACGGTTTTCGAGTTATGATTCTTGAAAAATACGCATGACAAAACACGACGCCCTTTTGAAAAAAATGTCTTGAGTCAAAAAATTCCCTTAACCCGCGGAAAATCCATCATCGCCAATTCCGAAGACATGTGCAAAGTTTCATCCAAATCGGAGAAGGTCGAGTTCAGTCATTTGCTCATTTGGCAGAGAAATGCTCTATAGATTTATTCTTTTTCTTAACATGAGCCATTGAGTTATATGGTTAATGTTTGTTTTGTTGTCTTTATTCTTTATTCGATATAGATTCCATGTTTTTCGTGAAGTAAATTTTGCCGGTGAATGATTAGCAGATTGTTATATTTTGGTATTATTCTTTCTGTGTAGTCTTTACGGTATGGAAAAAAGTAACTAATATTTTCAATAATTAGGTTTTTCAACTAGGATTTTTAAAACGATCAAATCTGCCAGTGAACATCGTGGCTTACTCTTTCCTAATGTGCTGAACATTTGGGCCGAAATAGTCTTCTTCACTGCTACCGTGTAAGCTGGATCTGGCGTCTCCTGTGGTGCCATGTTTTTGTATAGTGATGCAATTAGGAGCGCAAATCCTCTGGCAAGTTATCTTTCACCGCCCATACTTAAATTCTTAAACATTCTTCTCTTTTCAGAGAGCTAGTAATGGCTCTATAACCAAAAGCCATATGGGGCTAATGCCTAGTTCCCAACCCCTAGTTAATGCTTAGTTCCCAACTATTTGAAGAGAAATGGAGCATCACTTAACCTTCTTCAGGGCTGGTAGCAGGTCACTTTTTAGTGACTTGGTCACTATTTTGAGTCTAGTCACTAAAAAGTCACTATTTGCATCCAAAAGTCACTAATGTCACTATTTTTCGGAAAATGGTCACTAAAGTCACTATTTTCGTACCACCGATTGTAAAAAGTTTAAACTAGATGCGCTGGCGAACGCTGTCCCTCCTGAATGTTCTGGAAGACTTACTTACATGATGACATAATCATGGGATATTATATGCCAAACAAACTAATTTAACTTATTATAGTCCATAAAGCTGTTGTTACATTTGTAGACCTTAAGTTTTGAAGGACAGTTTGAATGAGCTGAAGCTAACAAGGTTATTCGATGATATCTGTAGACGTTTCAGAATATTAGTTGAATATGTTTGAATACTTATCGTAGCTTTCTATAGCCCAAAAGGCTAGTTCTGAACTCAAGGCAGTTTTGAACATCCCGAGATAATCTGATAATGACTGGTGAGCTTACAGAAGCTGCACTGAATATGTTTGAATGTATAGCGTAACCTTTCAAATATTATAAAGCTAACTTTATGACTATATATCCTAAATCCTGAACTCCAGGGCAGTTTTGATTATCTAAAATATCCCAAGATATCTCATTATATCGGTTGGCCTTAAAAAAGACTCACTTAATATGGTCGAAGACATATTGTGACTTAGTTTAGTCGAATAAGCGGTAGATTTTAAGCTACAATTCAAAACTTTAAATCTACATATTTTTAATTCCAGGAAAGTTTGGATAATCTAGGACATCCGAAGATTATCTCATTATGTCTGTTGTTCTTCCAAAATATTCAATTCCATTCTTGCAATAAATTACTATCCACTGCTTGAGCCTCCCATGGAGATGATAAATTATCTGCTTCTGACAAATTTCATTCTTCAATGAATATGTTTCAATACACATCATAGCATGCTGTAACCCAGAAAGCTTTTGTTACAACTGTAGGTCCTATGTTCTGATCTCAAGTATTGTTTGGATGACCTGGTCCATGACATACTGCTTTATAATGTGTTTTGACTTTAAGAATGTTAATTGAATATGTTTGGATATTTTTTGTAACTTTGTATTGCCTAAAATTTACTGTTACAACTGTAAATCTTAAGTTCTGAAAGCCAAGACAGTTTGGATGACCTAGACCATCCCAAGATTATCTTATTATGTATTTTTACGTTCGAAAATATTCACTGAATATGCTTGAATACGTGACGTTACTTCGTATAGCCCAAAAAACTACTGTTACTATCGTAGATTTCAAGTTCTGAACTCCAGGGCTGTTTGGATTACATATAGGATCTCAAATTTATTAAATAATGACAGTTGACCTTCCGAAAGGTTCATTGAACATTCTTTTCAATTACTTATGGTCACCATGTATAGCTCAAAAAACAACTTTTAGATCTTCTGTTTTGAACTTAAAGACAGTTTGGAGTACCTAGAATAACCCAAGATCATCGCATTATGTATGAATGGTCTTCCACACTCTTCAATAATTATAGTTTGATACATATTATCCCTTTGCACACTCCAAACACATACTTTTACAACTGTAGATCATATGTTCTGAACTCAAGGGCAGTTTGGATGATCTAGACCATCCCCATGTATCTCATGATGCTTTTTACGTTCGAAAATATTCACTGAATATGGTTGAATACGTGAAGTTACTTCGTATAGCCCAAAAAGCTATAGTTACTAGAAGTTCTGAACTCAAGGACAGTTGTGATGATCTAGAACATCTCAAAGTTATCAAATAATGACTGTTGTTGAATATGTTTGAATACACATCATACCCTTATATAACCCTAAAAGCTACTGTTACAACTGAAGATCTGATGTTTTGAACTCATGTACATTTGGGATGACCTAGAACCTCTCAGAAAGATGCCAAAATATAAAATGTTTATTAACGAAAATTAAATAATACGTATGCATATGTCCAATATTCTAAAACAACGCTTTACACTATTATCAAGGCATTTATTTTTTCTCCCTGAAATTCTTCATATTTAGGAATGAAACAAACATTGCCGAAGACAGTGTACACTTTTATTCAATCTTTGTGATTTTATACAGCCATTATCCTCTTTGGGTCACATATGCCCCTTTGGCCTGAAAGAGTTAATATACTTTTTAAGGCAAAGCTTAACATTTATCATTTTTTCAATAGTGTGTGGCCTGAAAGCAACAATGTTTTCTATTGAAATTGATGCGCAGAAATATAACCTATAGATCGGTGCAAAATTTTTGAAAATCTTTTAAGAAATGACTGAAATACTAATGCTCAAAACCTGACCACTTTTCGTGACGGTACGCTGTGATTTCTTAGTCCTACCTTAAATTTCGTATCACGAAATTTAATTTTCAGTGTATGATCTTCTTATTGGCGAACCTTGTTAAAATGCTAGGTGCTGACCTTGGGTATTAAGGAGAATTCAGGAGTATTGGAACCAGTTGTTTCCTACTGTTTACGGCTGTAGGTGAGCCTAGCAACCCTAGGGTAGTGAAACAGCTTCATATGGCAACGGCTCAAAACAGGAATTGACAAGCCAGATATGTCAGAAGTAAATCACCTAGTTCATTTTTACTGTACTTATACATCAAATGTATAAAAGATTAAAAAAACTACTAAAATTTTTAGTCACTATTTGGTCACTATTTGGTCACTATTTTTATTATTTTAGTCACTAAAGTCACTATTATTTATCCATAAATCCGCTACCAGCCCTGCTTCTTAGACTAGATGCTCCCAATGACTATTTTAAAATAAATGTTTGATTCTGTACACCAAGCAGGACATTCTGTTTAACTATTCTCTCCGACCATTTATTTCCATGTTCCTTTGATATCAACTGAAGGCTACGTGGGTTCCCCGGGTCTTCCAACGGTTACATGGACGTAGCCAGGTGAGCGAATGAGGAGTGTCTTCATGGAGATTATTGCGTGAAGACATGTATCAGTAACTGTAAAAAATATGTCTTGAGGTGCAAACGTCTATGCTATTGCTAATGCTCATACTAATTATCGACGTTTCAGATCCAAATCACGTCCAAATGTAGTTTTACGTCATAGGGTCATAGGGTCGTGGTCTTTTCATGTGAAGGGATCTGGAACTTGCCTACACCCTTAATTTGTCTAGAAATCATGTTTTTGTAAATTGGTTATTTATATAGCGTGGAATATGAATTTACGGAAAAACAAAAAACTAGTCACAAGATTGCAGATATTGATTGACTCCCACTTATAGACAGGGATCTGAGTATAGTGGGTGACTCTGGAGGTATTATTTATGAATAAGATTTCTCAATCAAATTCAAGCTCCTAAAGCAAAAACAATAGTTAAACTAGGTTATCGCTCTATCGTAATTTCATTAAAACATACTAATGTTACAGTCTGAGAATCCAAATTCCCAATATGTTGAGCGGAATTTTTTTGTTTTATTTCTAAAAATCTTTATAACGATAAAAAATGAATCAATAACGGAAATAATGTTTCCATCCCCGTCAAACTACAAAAACAAAAACAATTCAATCTATATTACACTTCTCTCCAATTACTCATCCAACGAGGGGGAAAACTTCACACCAACTAATAAAACCATACAGTTTAAATTGACTCGCAAAATCTCTGAACTCTCAATCTAGGAAATCTAAACAAACTCATCCAATTTAGCACCGCTCATAATTCTATTTATCAATTTCAAGCCGCGTGATGACCCCGTGTTTGTTTGCCGAGCACTTGTCTCCGCTATCGTAGGTAAACTGTGACAATTTCCACCCGCGCCGCCATTGCAGAGAGGAGCGCAATGTCAACTGTTTGCACAATATTCCACTCTTTTTTTTTCTTTCTTGCCTACTTCTTCTTCAATACCCGTGTGGCCCAACAACCGTGCGCACTCGCTGTTTGTATGTTTACCGAACTGATTATATAGAGCTCCATTTTTGCCATGGTTCCGTCCAGGTAGGCTCCCTGCTCGTTGATCGGCAGACAGATAATTTTCAGCCACCAGGTACTCTCATTTTCTGGGATGCTGCCATAGCTACCGCTCGTAACGCGCGGTTCTTATCCATGTTCGGACGAAATCACAGCAGCAGCTATGGTCCAAACAAACAAGTCCAACGTCGAACGCACGGCATCCCAAGTGCACGGTCACGCAAACGTCCACCCACCGGTGCGCAATCTGCAGGGTCAGCCAACCGTGAATGAGGAACGGCAAGCAACGACTTCCCGAGTAGATAGTAGGCACGGACGGGCGGACTCAACGGTGGAAAGGGAACTCCATCACTCAGAGTGCAGCTACCACTTCGACCGGTCGGTGGTGGCCGGCACGCAATAAGTTCAATGGATTTCCGAATGGTCGTCCCTTTCACAATCGTTCGTGCTGTCGTCCAATAAAGCACGCTTTTCCGCTGTGTAAAACTTTAATGAACCGATGCCGGCCGAGAGGGGGATTGGGACGCAAGCTGTCGTTCACTATCGTAGTGCCATAGTTTAATCATTTTTTGCTTCTCGATTGATTGTTGACCCTGGTGAACTAGGAGAAAAGGTAGAACTGTGTTCATATGTATTTCGGTCGGGATCAAATTGGATGGTAAGTTGCAACTGGTGAAATCTGGTCTAGGCGACAGCAGAAAACCTCCCGCATTTCTAATCGATTCGAATGGAAATGGAGTGGAAATAATAACGTTGCATATAGCTCATACCGAAGGGGTTTATAAATCCAATCTGCTTCAGCCTGGTGTCGGTCTGTATCCTTTCCCGTTCTATTGAGGTTGAACCATGCTTTCTACCGGTAGCGATTGGGTGTTTGAAAGAGGAAAAATACCAATCGGTATCAGATTGTATTGATCAGCCGTGAGGTTCACGTTTCGCTGCGAACACTTATTAGATTGACAATCTGTTGCTATAGTGGTTGCAATCGGTGCAGAGTGGGGATTTCGGCTTAATAAGCTGTAGGTGAAGTCTTGACAATATTAACATACGTAGATTTGAACTGGTCTTCGCTTGAGCACTTTTGATAATATTTTGAGTCGTTAAGGATTCGGAGCTGCTCTCCGCTTTTTATGATTGCTTAAACTTCCTATTTGAGTATATCTTTTTTTGCAAATTTGTGAAGCATATGACTGCTTTGGTAAACGTCAACAGTGTAAGACACAAAACGGTACAACAGATTATATCTATGGCTGGTAGGGAGTTACATTAGTCTTACTTCATATTTTCAAGCTGATCAGTATAAATTCTCTATTTTCAATGTTAATTATAATTTTCTATTACCATATTTGAACGCTAATAACCCTCGTTCAACTGTTCCTTGATTTACTTGATTTATACACCATTTGATCAGAATAACTTACAAAATTGTTGAATGGAAATTACAATTAAGTACTCTTAGTGTAAGAAGTTCAATTTTTTGCTTGAAAATGATTTACTCTTGCTCCCATACAAATCTCCGTATGAACAGGTTGAAAATAGTGTTTCCCTATCCGGGACCTCAAAAACGAGTAACATATGGTTCAAATTGTCGTCTTCTTTCTATTTCATTTAGTTTCATTCCACGATGAATACCGAAATAGCCACACCCTTCAGCTGCAAAATTATTTTGCTTTATTCCCGGCGTCTGATTTTTTAACAGAGGCCGTCCCCTCTTTACAATTTTGCTTCTTACTGTATTTTCGTGCCTCTCTTCATTCAGGGTTATGCTATCAACGCTAGTATATAGCACGTGAGATGAACCGAAATGATTTCAGTTTTCGGCACGAGCTTTCAGGTGGTGGTTTGAAAAGGACTTTGTCCACCCATCACAGTCCGCCCGGTTATGGTATGGGAGACAGAGTCATGCAAGACCCAATGTCTACCCAATGCAATGATAAAATTTTTGGGCTCTGAAAACTGGCCATTCATCTCTTATGAAATCATTTGGGTTCGTCTCGCGTGGTATGAACTAGTGTTGAATAGCATGGCCCAGAATGATGAAGATCACGAAAGTGCAGCATGGAACAAAATGCGAGCACTCGACACTGAAGAAGTCTGTAAGTAGCAGACGAAATAGGGGAAAAATCTGTCAAAAGATAAGCTTCTAGTGGAATTTAAAGGAATTTGCTCGCGTTTACTAGCGAAAATTTGAAAAAAGTGTTTCAATGTTTTAGTTTTTATTTTTAAAAAGTGATCAAATGAATTGTTAATTTTAAATTCTCCTAATTTCACAATCACAATCGTTCTACTAATACGCTCAACATTTTTTTTTTAAATAGTGTTTTCAAAAAAAAGTGAAAGTAGAAAATGCATAAGGCAGGTCAGGACGGGTTCATAGCAACATTATAGAACTATTTTATTAACATTTTAACTAACCATATGTGTGATGATACGTACAAATTAGATGATACCATTACTAATATAAAGCAACGCGGTTCTACGTGAACCTTGAGGTTTTATCCCTAATATAATCCACCACTAAATTTTCAACTATTCTTGGTGTTTATTGAAGTCATTGAACCATTTTTTTTTCAGTGTGTACAATATGACAGTTCGATAAGTGGTTTACTGATGAAATTTGTCAGAAGCAGATAATTTCTCATCTCCATGCGAGGCTCTAGGAGTGGACAGTAATTTATTGCTAGAACGAATAGAAATGAAGAGAAAATGCTGATAGTTCCGTATAGGGTAACGGCAGGCTTTGAAATTGAAGAATACACGTTTGAAAAAGAAGGAGGGCATTTGAAGTGATTTACTACTGAGAAGAGATTTACTAACTTACTGGTTATCAATAGAGTCTAATGCACCCTGTGTTTTCCGATTTTTAGAGTTCCAACTTGGGTTCATCAATACACAAAAACGGTCCATGCCAATTTTTTACGTAGCATGCTACACAGATAAAAGGAAAATTGAATTTTCTGCGTCATCTAATGCACATAAAGGCAATGCTAGTTTGGCAAAATTGTGGGATATTTCATATAAATGCAAGTCAGCTAACGCCTGAATATAGCCTGTTGTATGGAAGATTGCAGACATTGTTGTATGGCGCATGAAATATTGCAAACAATTTCGTTCTTTACGTCTCCTTTGGCTTCCAAAGCAACAATTCAAGTTTTATTGTGGTTTTAAAGCACACTTAAAGGCTAAATCATGGTCTTCAGAACCCTCATAAAACCAAAATTGTTACTTGGGTTGGAATTAAACGAAGGGACATTTTACGCGCTTGCTAAAATTAATTATCTTTTTCTGCGTAACAAGGATACCATGTGTGTTTAAAAAGATCCTCATCGATGTCGAAAAGGTCCAAAAATACTATTTCTGACTGTGAGGAATGTTGTTCAATATTTAAAGTCTTAAAAAAAACCTATTTACAAAAGACGAACATTTGTTATACAGTGCCAGACATTCGTTTAGCCGCACCTACAAGATTCCAATAGTATTCGGTAAATTAATAATATCTAGATATTGATCGAGCTACATTTTCTTTGTATAGGTAGTAGAGCTAAAGCACTTTCTTTGGAAGGACGCTCATCCCACTCACACACATATATCTGCCATGTGATAGGAAGAAAACAAATGAACCTCCATCTCTACCTTCGACATACGTTTAGCCGCAGTGCGAATAAGTGTGTTGTTATTGTTATTACGGTGTTATTTCGATAAGATTTCTAAATATTATTGCGAGGTTTTCATTTTGAGAGGTACGGTGAAGATGTGTGTAGGTGAATTTTATTTTAACTTATTATTTGTGACCACTTTATAGAAATGGCGAAAGGCACTCGATTGACGGAGGAGGAACGACGAATCATAACGTTGTTCAAGGCTGAGGGCTACTCAAACCGGTCAATCGCTAAAAAAATCAATCGATCCGAAAAAGTTATTCGGAATTTTCTCGGCAAAGGTGAACAGTATGGGGTGAAACGTCCCACAAAAGGACGAAGCAAAATTTCTTTGCGGCTGAAAGGGCAAATAAGAAACGAAGCCACTAAAAATCGATTGTCCTGTTCGCAAATAAAAGATAAACTGAATGTTCCGGTAACGCCCAGGCAAATCGCACGGATTTTGAACGAATCCCCGAACATCAAATAGACGAAACTACAAAGTAAACCGAGACTCACATCTTCCCATAAAGAGAACCGACTTAAATTCGCAAGAAAATACATGGAATGCAATCGCGAATGGCGAAATGTGATTTTTTCGGATGAAAAAAGTTTAATCTGGATGGACCGGATTGTTATAGTTGCTATTGGCATGATTTGAGCCAAAAAGTATCGTTAGATCCAAACGTAATTTTGGGGCGGAAGTTTAATGGTGTGGGGAGCCTTTCTTACAACGCTAAACTTTCAATTTGCTTCATTTCAACGAAAATGAATTCCGGAATGTATCTAGATCTACTGGAGGATGTTTTGATAGGATACATGGAGAATGACGCAACAGATGACATAATTTTTCAGCAGGATAACGCATCGATCCATGTTTCTAAGCAATCCCTCGCGTGGTTTGGTGACAAAAACATTCCACTGCTTGAATGGCCGGCTTGCAGTCCCGACTGTAATCCTATCGAGAACCTCTGGGGTATCTTAGCTGGCATGGTGTATGCAAATGGACGACAATATAACAGTGTTTCCAGCCTAAAGACAGTGATTCAGTAGTTTTGGGCCAAAATAAACATGGCCACACTACAAAAGCTAACCGATTCGATGCCAAATCGGATTTATGAGGTTATTCGAAATGGAGGAAGCCATACTAAATATTAACTATGGATGAACTTCGAAATTTGTCACTCAACTTAACTATTTTTTATATTTTATCAGGTGCGGCTAAACGAATGTCTAGCCTTTATTCTTCATTTTCTCAATTTTTTTATACCTACAAATGTTATTTGATTTCAATGAGCAATGTATTTGATAATAATAAATAAACTATTTCCAAAACCAAAATAAACTTTCATTGAATTACTTTATTTCATATTGAAACGAAAAGAAAATAGGGCGCGGCTAAACGAATGTCTAGCACTGTATGAGT
>JASCZW010019716.1:0-13330 GCA_034211315.2 Aedes japonicus
CAGGTAAAGTTTATGGATATATGTATAACAAAAGTAAAATAATAAATAATCAGTGTTGAAAATTTTCCCGAAAACAAAATCGATTGGAAGTTCCTGACTTTTCCGAAACATCACCAAATTAAAAAAACTAGAAGGGACAGCCCAATGGGGTTGTACGCAAAGTTGACGTAGGACTACGAAGCAATGTGCAATCTAGATCGCTTGATTGTTTAAGAGTGGCCGAAATTGGTTTCCTTCCAAATCGAATTCCTATACACTAAACGTTCGCAGTACAACCTTTCTTGGCCGTTCGCACTATAGCCTGTCTTGGTATCTACATTCATACATCTTGCTTTCACTGGAAATAATATGTATGACATATGATAACAAGATACTCTATATCACGTAATATACCTTGAGTTTTGTTCATTTGGGAAACTTTTACTCAAGAAGCTGGTTTCATTCACCTCCAATTGCATACGGTTTCTGCTAGGCTTATGTGTGTACAACACTGCCAAAAGTGCAAATGTTGAAAACATTACGGCTTCGGCACAGGAAAGATGTTTTTCACAATCGATTATCCCGAAACCCAGCCTCCAGCTTTCCAAAACACATGTCAACTTTCTTTTCCAGTTGTTTTGATGGCCCTGAAAAGGGGTTCGAGGGAACAGCTACTGACACCACCTCATTTCGTCATAAAGCTGGTTTACTTGACCATGGCTTCGGTTCGCTCGGAAACCTTGTGTTAAGCTAGCTCTCCCGGCAGCTTGATAGAGGGGCAGTTTGAATTTCCAGAGACGTCAGGGCCATCCGCCAATTGATTTAAGTCAGTCGGGCAGATACGCTTTCAATCCGCTTGGAAATGTCAATTATGAAGCTGGTCATAATGCTTATTGTTTTGGAGGCAACGACAGGATCGGGTTAAAATGCTTCAACACCCGGTAGATAAGGTGCCTTACACGGAAGAAACAAAGTACCTATAATTGAGTATTTTTAAACTTAAAGTTGAGTACTGTTGTTGAACTGGAGAGATGGGTAAATTTGATTCTGCACATTAGGTAAACATTATTCAATGGGTGAGTACTTCATTGACAACAAATTTTTGAGTAAAAATGGAAGTCATTCGCATACTTTTATTATTTGAAGTATATTAGATTTAAAAACCGAAAAACAATAAATATGTTACGGTATTAAACTAGCCGTTATTAACTATAAATTAGAAGAAAAATTAGTAATCTCCATTTAATTCCAACTACCTTTGCTTATCTTCGACAGATACGCGTATTTCGTCTACAATGTGCAGACTTCTTCAGTGTCTCGTACTAATAACTCGACAGTCGAGTTATTAGTACGAGACACTGAAGAAGTCTGCACATTGTAGACGAAATACGCGTATCTGTCGAAGATAAGCAAAGGTAGTTGGAATTAAATGGAGATTACTAATTTTTCTTCTAATTTATAGTTACAAGTATTCCACTAAACAGCTCAAACCCTCTAGGATAGCCGTTATTGTTAAAAATTAAGAAACAACAAAATGAATAAAATTATCAAGTAAATTTATGTTTTTAGGCACTTTATTTTAAAAGTTGTATAACATTTACTAACTAACCGTGCGGAAAAGTTCGCTTCTTTGGTTTTTACGAGTTTTATTGCATTCGGTTAAATTTATCCTCCATGAACTTTGTATACAGTTACTCAAATTTGAGTACTATGGCATATACAGGTATACCTCGATAGTACGTACATCAAGCTTCTCACTTCAAATCGCAATCGCAAAAAAAAATTACTAATTGTGGAGATTCAATCACTACATTCATATCACTATAAGAAAGAGCAGCGTCTGTTCTTTCTTTTGGTTGTATAAGATTTCAGATACAATCAGTAGTTTTAATGCGATTGCGATTTGAAGTGAGAAGCTTGATGTACGTACTATCGATGTATACCTGTACTCAAATTTGGCTTCCCGCACCGAACTCCAGAGTTGTGTGAAATGAACTTAATTTTGGGGACTTTGTTTCTTCCGTGTACGTTTTCTTCTTCCGAGCCTGGAACTGTTTGCCTTCCGAGATGGTGAAGCGAGAATGCACCTGAGAGCATATTCTGTTGGTATGATCGACCACCTGGTAATCATTATCCTTATTGCGTTGTAGATGGTTGTGGCCTGTTTGGGAATTCATAGTCTATTATTTCCGATAAACGTCTAGGCCGAAATAGTGCTAATTGAACGATAGACCAGCATTGGGAAATAAATATGTAAGATAATTCTATTGTTAGCTCTTTAGATAGCATTTGGTGGCCCTAAAAAGGACCGTTTGGTTTTAATAATGATACGGCCCTAGTTGTATTTTCTACGATGGTTGAACCACATTACATTCCCAAAATAATTTGATTCCTATCGAATGATTGAAATTTCAAACAGCACAAGAGATATATTCAACCAAACAAACTCTTTAATAAGCAAACTGATTTGGTCGTACTGAAAAGGACGGATATAGTTGACGGAGGAGAAACATTGTTTACGGTTGAACTTGGGGTTTCTTCTTGGTATCCTTGGTTCAGCTCCTCGTCGAAGCGGGTGGCCATCTGCAGGTGACGTGGGATGATTCTTGTCCCATTGTTGTCACGGGTGGCTTTTTCCCATCAACTCATAGGCTTAAGCAGCCTTATTTCTAGCAGCGTGGTTGACGGGAGCATCGGCCCAAACAGCCAACTGCACCAACTTCTCTGGATAACGGCTGCCCTCCAGTGCATCCTCCAGTGTGGTCGCACGCCTACTGCGTCGCTACAGTACATTTTGCTCTGCACAGCACTACTCTACCGTAGGACTGAATCAAATTTTCATTCAACGAAGTCAATGTGATACTAAGTGCATCAAAGGGGACAAACTTCAGTTATTAGGCCACAATAATTAGTTTTAATTAGTGCACGCTAGACGGATGATTTTCTTAACAGAAATGTTCCTAATTTATTAGCCACTGCCAGCAACTAATCCGGTATGCACAACTAGGAACTAAAACGAACTCAACCACTTAGTCTAGTCGGTCTATGACGTGTCGCAATTCGGCTCGAATTATCCCTTCTAAAATTTCGTTCGATCGTTGTTCAACGGTCTTTGTGATATACTCCGGCAGGCGGCGTAATTGAACTACAAATCGACAAAAGAAAAAATTCAACCAAACAAACTCTTTAGTGATTAAACTGATTTGGTCGTCCTGTAAATGACGGATTTAATTGATGAGGGAGAAATAGTTTGCGATTCCCCTATGGTTGTTTGTCTCGTCACTGGCGTCTCTCGTAGCGAGGTTAACAGGAGCATCGGCACCAACAGCCAACTGTGCCAACGCCTCTATGCACTCCCGCTTCACTTTACTCAATTTTTGAGTACAATTGTATGCTATCTCTTTTTCTCTCACGGAAATGTTACTAAATTTTCGTAAGAAGCTGATCTAATCAAAAATTGAGTTGATCCACTGTTTAACGAAAATTGAGTAACACATCCTTGAGGGAAAAAGAGATAGCATACAATTGTACTCAAAATTTGAGTAAAGTGAAGCGGGAGTGTGGGCAACGACTACTCGCCAGTGCACCATCCAAGGTGCTTGCTGCCGCTAACTGCGTGCGAACAGCTCCACGACTGTTGTATTACTGAGTCAAAATTTCAGCTAAGAGCTGGTATGTCATGGCGTCGGATGCTATTGCACAAAAGAAGGCGGTACCAACGAAGGCAATGTGATACAAATTGCACCAAGGGGACGAACTTCTGTTATTGCGTCACAATAATTAGTTTGAATTAGTGCACGCTAGACGGATGATTTTCTCAACAGAAATATGCCTAATTTGCTTCCCACCAACAGCAACTAATCCGGTACGCATAACTAGAAACAATGGCGAACTCCATCACATGGTCACTGATGTGTTGCAGTTTGGCTCGAATTATCCCTTCTAGACGTTCGTTCGTTTGTTGTTCAACGTTCTATGTGGTATAATCGGGGACGCGACGTTTAATGATTGCCATATTCAGCCGTGATGCGGTAATTGAATTGACAACAGCACAATAGAAAAATTCAACCCAACTCTTTAGTTGGTAAACTGATTTGGTCGTCCTGATAAGGACGGATTTAGTTGACGGGGGTGAAATGTTTTCGATTCCACTTGGGCTTTCTTTCTTCGTTCGGCTCCTCGTTGTTGCGGATGGCCAGCTGCAAGTGACGTGGGATGAATCTGATCTTCTTGTTTTCACGGGCGGCGTTTTCTACAACGTGCTCGCCAAACACGTCTGTCGCATACGGATGCACAGCGAGAACTGATTATTGGTGTTCGGTCGTTCCCACGGCCATTTGTTCCATAATTGCTGGCAAGGTTACTGTGGCAGTATGAACCAATCAGAGCGTAGCGCAAATATGATGTCTTTTTCGACCAATAGCTTTGTGCGTTCAGAAATTTGTGTGGGACGGGGAAAAGTTATTTTGAAGAAGAAGAAGACATTTGTTACTCGTTTCCTATGACCTTGCTAGGGGAAACACATTTTTCAACCTGTTGATATGCAAATTTGTATGGGAGCAAAAGAAGGTCATTTTCAAATGAAAAATTGAACTACTTATACTAATTAAACTTCATTCAAATTTTGATGCAAAAAATTTGTCAGTCTTCTTGATAAACTGATGCATGAATAAAGTCATTCTGTTCAGTCGAACGAGAGTTATAAGCGTTCAAAAACCTTTCACTTTTGCGTAACGCTCTCATTTTTCAAAATTTTGAAACGGCGCGCGGTATAGAAAAGAAAAACGTAGTCCTACGTTAAAAAACAAAAGCTATGAACCCAGCACTTAAAGTTTGTTAATGAAAGTTCATTAGAATTTTCTAAGTAATCGTTTGAATCGTTTGATAGGAAACATCACACTATTCTGCTAGCAACCAAGGGTTGTTTTTTTATATTGGTGGTGCTCATGCGAGTGAATGAGTTTTCCCATGCTTGCCACCAGGTACTTCAAAGCAAAGAAAGCGGACCGGCAGGATTAATGAGCAAACTCCCCACACCCCATATTCTCCTACACATGTTATAAACAATTTCGAGAGGCACTATTGAACAACTAAATGCATTGGTGGCTGGATCTGTTAAAATTAATGACCTGGTATAATAAATCAGTTTAATTTAAATTGCTTCAAACTACTGAATAAAGCTAAGCTTAAGCTTAAGCGATATACGTTTATAGCGCGCGTGGATTGCGTATATCCAGTTATTGACATTTTTTACAAATACAGTCGACTGCAGACAATTATAAGCATTCCTTCCCAAGATTAATCTAATTACATATCTTCACCTCAAACACTATTTAAAACTAATGATAAAAAAAACTTGGCAAATAACCGAAATAACCGATTCTCAGATCTTACTATAAAACAATATGTATTGTATAATTTGTACTTACACGAAATATTGATTCAAAACGACGACGAGCGACGACTTTTGTGCCAGCCCCACTGTTCTAGAATTTTTAATTCACTGCCACGGCTTTTGTTTTTAGTTTCCAAGTCGGTAAGCGAATCTAAAGAGGGAGAAATAAAGAATTAGTACTGGAAGTAACAAAATTAACCAAAAAGAATTAATTTTTTTTAACTTGCGCAGCGTACTTGTAAAACAATTAGCCGGGAAAACTTAGATCTGGAAATTCTTCTTTGACTCTTTGGGAAAGTGTTTGACACAGTACTAAATCAATTTGAAGTCTTTTACTACCCAGCCAGTAAGATTGAAATTATTTTATTTTATTTTATCATTAAATCGCGAATAAAAATCAATAGCTAAATTAAAAACCAATCAGCCGTAAAAACTTAGATCTGGAAATTCTTCTTTGACTCTCTGGGAAAGTGTTTGACATAATCTATATAATAAAAATGAGTTGGGGTTTCCTTTGTCACGATTTAACTCGCGAGCGGAAGGACCGATCGGCGTGAAATTTTGTATGCAGAGATTTTTGGGGCCGGAGAACATTCTTATGATGGTTTGAAACCCCTCCCTTCACTGAAAAGGGGGGCTCCCATACAAATGAAACACAAATTTCTACACAATTCGAGAACTAATCAAGCAAAAGAAACCAATTTTAGCAAGTGTGAGTTTTTGAAGGCAAAAAAGGTTTTCATGGCAGCTTGAGAACCCTCCCCGCAGTAAAAGGGAGGGCTCCCATACAAATAAAACACAATATTCTGCATAACTCGGGAACTAATCAAGCAAAAGAAACCAAATTTAGCATGTGTGAGTTTTTGAAGGCAAAAAAGGTTTTTATGGTGGCTTGAGAACCCTCCCCGCCATAAAAGGGGGGGTTCCCATACAAACAAAACACAATATTCTGCATAACTCGGGAACTAATCAAGCAAACGGAACGAAATTTAGCATGTGGTGGTTTTTAAAGACAAAAATCAGTGGGGTTGTGTACAAGACACGACCGGTTGACGAAGACTACGTTTAACCAAGTGATGCATTAAAATGTCAGGGAAATTCTGTGTGGCTATTATTAGCGTTAAAAGGGTTTCAATTATTCGTGCCGGTCGCTTACCCTTACGGATAGAAGCAGTTTAAGTCACAGTATGACGGGTGCGGCTCTTATGGGACATTGGACCAGCGTTTTGAAGCCAGTATGTAAGAAAATTCTATTGTACACTCTTGAGATATTATTTGGTGGCCCTGAAAAGGGCCGTTTGGTTTTATGGAGTCTGTATGTGGAAAAATTCTGTTGTACACTCTTTATAACTTTTTGGTGGCCCTGAAAAAGGCCGTTAGGTTTTATGAAGTCAGTGCGTGGGAAAATTCTCTTGTACACTCTTTGGTGGCCCTTTGGTAACTCTTTGGTGGCCCTGAAAAGGGCCTTTTGGTTTAAATGATGACACGGTCACGGATGCACGTTTAACGATGGACTATATTCAAGGCCTAGAAGATAGTTGAGGATCTTTTAGGGAATTTAAAATTATTAAATTCATGATAGTTTTAGTCATTATTATAATCATAAGCGCTTGACATTACTAAATGTTTATTCGTATGTCATGCTGTGCCCTAATGACCTGCATCTCGGAATTCTCACCATCGCCGGAACCATCAATAATGTTTTGCATCGTTTGGGGGATTTCAGTAACGACAGGCAGTAGAGGAAATTCTATAATACGCACATACAAACATATAGTTTGACTGATACCTTATCTTCTTTGCAATATTCACCATTTAAATACCATACCATTCGGTTCATTTGTATACAATCTGAGTTGTAGTATGCCTTTGCATAATTGAACTTCAGAGAATCAAAAATTTGCAATTTATGCAATTTTAGCAATTCTGGATTTCAAGGGTAATAATAAACATTGAAATACTCTAGAATTCAAATAACGATAAAATTCGTTATCAGAAAATATCCGACAGGTTTAGTGATTTTTATGAAAACACAATAATCAATTGCAACATTTTTAAATAGGTAAGCGTCTCAAAAAATGTTCAAAGTTCGGAAAGTTTTATCAAACAGAAAATAACAAAAACTATCTTGCAGTTGTTATAAGGTTATATACAAGTATAAAGAGTACATGTCCCTTGACTCAGTCGATTATGTAGCGCACGATTACAATTTTAACTTTAACTCATTCAATAATTTAGCTAGAAACGATATTCAACTAGTTATACCTTTGCTAAGACATGCTTAACAAGGCGTTTGCTGTACTGGACCATGAAAATTGTAGGCAACTAACATTATTGAGTCGAAAACTTTCGAAGGATATCATTAAAGATACTTGTCCGAACGAATTTCAGTAAAGTTTGTTTATTTCATTGCTCCGGTCATTCGGCTATATTCGGTATACTATACGGAATATAAAGCTACTTTATAACATCTAAATGACTTTCTCATGTGATCAATCGGCCATTCCATTTCAAAACATTAAGATTCCCACTACATTCATTTAGTTATATAGGTATTGGTATGAATAAGCCCTTCGAAAAATACACAACCGCTCACTCTTACTTTTCCATTGAAAACTTTTATATTCTACATTTTACTATGTGATGAATACATTTGGCCATAGTTGGGAATATAAGGTTAAATGCGTACCTAAAATATGGTCTATGGTTTTCTTGTGAAATTATCATTCATGTTTCTATGTGAATATCAGGTAAATTAGGGAATCCATTATGGCTTAAACGTTAAGGAAATTGAAATATATATAAATATATTAGATCTCGCAGAAGAAAGAGAGTGAGTTTTATAAAACATCATTATTCTTTGCAATGAGTATGGGAAAAAAGGTTGGTTAATGTATGATAAATTCTTTTAAATATAAAATAAACACCTGAGAAAATAATCACGCATTAAAACATGTTCAGCGCTTTAGTTGTATCCATATCATGTGTAGGTTTATATGCAGTAAAAGCTCGCTGCGCATATCATCACCAGAATACAATTAATACTATGTTAAAATTTATTAAGACAGGGAGCGATAACATAGAGAGATATTCAATTGCTATGATGACATGCTCTTTGTTAAATTGATTTAAGGTGAATCACTGCTCCATGTATTTTTTCCTATATTTTATCTCGCTTTCGCAAACTCACCTTGCTATTTCAAATTGATAAATCTCGATTGTTAGTGAATGAACATCGAATCGAACTCTATCAAAATGCTCACAGCAAGTAAGCATACAAACTGATGTGATTAAATTTTCAATATCTAGTACCGACTATGATTTATGTTAATTTTAAATGTTGAGGTAATGACTGTCATCAAGAATGATTCAGCATGATCCCTTAAATTTAATAAATATCAATTTCCTACCTCGAGTTGAAGGACCTTCTCCAGCGTCCCAACTAGTTGTTGGCAACGCATTACCTCTTGCTGCTTTCAATTTCGCCCGATAACTACGAGCTCGCTCGGCATCGGTGCATGGTCGTTTCGGAGGATTTCCCGTATGTTCGCTCTTTATGCACTTCCAACGCGAATCGTTAACACAACAGAACAACTGTTTATAACACTACTAATTGGAATTTACAGAGAATGTTGGTTCGGAATATCATGTTCAACATCGAAAATGGTGTCCGTGATAGGAAATTTGTGTAGTTTAAGTTATGCGACGAAGGGAAAACAAGTTTTGCTAATACCACTGGCTGCCAATCGACAATTTGAAACGAAAATCCCAATCAAACAAACTCTCAAGCTGAGAATTTTAAATTGACAGTAGCAAAGATGGATTTGTATCTGGTAGCATTTATTGATTTATTGATTCATCGCGGGTTGCGCCAACCAGCCAAAATTTTCCCGACAGCTCGCCCTCCATGCAGGCGTTTTTGCAGTTGCGGCGAACGAATTGGCACCATATTAGGCGCACAAACCCAACGAAATAAAAGTTTAATTCTTTTATAAACAACTCTTTTGATTCAATTGGTTGTCCTCAAAAGGACAGATTATCAATTAATGGATAGCGCCAACCAGCTGGGTGAAATTTTTACCGACGGCACCGAACTTAATTTAAGACTAGTTCATTCTTGAATAAGCAACTCTTTTATTTGAATTTATTGTCCTCAAAAGGACAGATTATTTCCACCTACTCCTTACTGCTACTCGACCCAAAAGGGCGGCTTGCACAAAACCGACGCGATTGTGCGCCCTCATAATCCACCATTTTGCCTCATCGCGACGATCGCTGTTTGGGAGAGCCTTGCTACTTACCACCACCAGCTGCCTCTGCACCAGCTCCGCTGCCGTACAAATGAAGGCTTCATCAAACTGCAGCAATTTTTAGCCACCGCAGCAGCGAAATCGCGGTGGAAAAATCGCCGCTGTGAGATTACATGGCGGCTTATGGGAGCGCACAAACCAACGCGATTAAAAATCGCATCGCGTCGGTTTGTGCGCGCCCATAAGCTGCCATGTAATCTCACCGCGATTTCGCTGCCGCGGTGACAAAAAATTGCTGCAGTTTGGTGGAGCCTTCATATGTACGGCAGCGGAGCTGGTGCAGAGGCAGCTGGTGGTGGTAAGTAGCAAGGCTCTCCCAAACAGCGATCGTCGCGATGAGGCAAAATGGCGGATTATGAGGGCGCACAATCGCGTCGGTTTTGTGCAAGCTGCCATCTTTACCTCTTCTTGGCGATTGTTTCGCCGCGACTTCGAAAACGCTGCAGTTTGGTGGAGCCTTGAAGCAGCTCACAGCGACCGGCTCCCAGCGACCGGCTCCCAGCGACCGGCTCCCAGCGACCAGCTCCCAGCGACCAGCTCCCTGCGCTCCCTCCGCACAGCTTCAATGCTGCCAAACGACTGAGGCATAATTTTCCTTAGTGTTCGTTTTACACCGGTCTCAGCTGTGTGCGAGACGTACATGGAGAGACGAATGACATGATTGGTTAAAGACTCTCTCAATACAAAGAAGAAGAAGATGATGCAAGACGTTCCTTGCTTCGATTTGAAATCTGTGATAGGAAATTTGGTAAATTTACTCTGCAAAATGACATTGTAAGACATCACCTTATATTTGCGTTATTTTCATTAGTTTACTATTGTTTGCGAATAATGTTTGACAATTGAACTGGAGCGCGGTAAAATTTCCGACCGATTGAAGAAGAAATCATGTAAATCTATTGTGGATTATTTGAGTTATTCGCGTACAAAACGTACGGTTTTTCGTGACGGTCGCAAAATTTTAGATTTTCATTTGACACTCTACCCTTGCCGTAAGACGTAGTCTACGTCAAAAATGTTTCTTTGTTGGTTTGAGACCCCTTCCCATCCTAAAGGGGGGGGCCCGATACAAACGAAATACACTATTCTGCATGACTCGAGAACTAATCAAGCAAATGGAACCAAATTTAGTATGTGGTGGTTTTTGAAGACAAAAATTGTTCTATGTTGATTTAAGACCCTCCCCTTTCTGAAAGGGAGGGAACCTATTCAAATAAAACGCAAATCCTTGCATATCTCGAGAACTAATCAGAGAAATGGAACCAAATTTCACATGTGGAAGTTTTTGAAGGAGGGAAATGTTTCTATGGTGATTTGAGACTCTTCCGTTATATGAGGAGGAAGGGGGAGGGGTGCTGTCAAACAAATGGAACCCAAATTTCAGCATAACTCGAGAAATAATCAAGCAAATGGACCCAAATTTGGAATGAACGAGTTTTTTAAGGCATGAAATATTTTTATGGTGGTTCAAAGCCCCTCCTCCCTCTAAAAAGGGGGGCTCTCATACAAATGAAACAAATTTCAACCAAACATGAGAACTATACCTACTGCTTGCAAATCTGTATTCAGTGGTTTTTGGGTCCGGGAAAGCATCTTATGATAGTTCGAGAGCCCTCCCGCTTATAGAAAGGGTGGGATCCCAGGCCAATGAAAATCAAATTCCTGCATAACTCGAGAACTAATCAAGCAAATGGAACCAAAATTGGTATGGGTGAGTTTTTGAAGGCAAGAAATGTTTTTGTGGTAATTTAAGACCTCTCCTCACTCGGAAAAGAGGGGCTACCATACATACGAAACACAAATTTAAACCAAACATGAGAACTATCCCTACCACTATGCAAATTTGTATGCAGGGGTTTTTGGGTCCGGGAAATGATCTTATTTTAGCTCGACACCCCTCCCGCCTTTAGAAAGGGGGGCTCCCATGCAAATGAAAAACTATTTTCTGCATAACTCAAGAACTAATCAAACAAATGGAACCAAATATGGCATGTGGAGGTTTTGTAGCAAGAAATGTTTCTACGGTGGTTTGAGACCCCAAGTAAAAGAAACCACATTGAGCATGTGTGAGGTTTTAAAGGCAAGAAAGGTTTCTATGATGGTTTCAGATTCCTCTGCGCCCTGAAGGGGGGGGTTCTGTATAACTCGAGAACTAATCAAGCAAATTGAACCAAATCTGGCATGTGGAGGTTTTTGTAGATGAATACTGTTTCAATGCTAATTTGAGACCCCTCCTTTTTGTGAAGGGGGGGGAGGACTCCCATACAAATGAAACACAAATTTATGCATAACTCGAGAACTAATCAAGAAAATGGAACCAAATTTGGAATATGGAGGTTTTTGAAGTAGAGAAATGTTTCTATGATGATTTGAGACCCTCCGCCTTCTAAAAGTGGAGGAGGGATCTCCCATATAAATGAAACACAAATTTGCATAACTCGAGAACTAATCCAGCAAATGGAACCAAATTTGGCATATGGAGGGTTTTGAAGGAGAACAATGTTTTTATCGTCATTGAGACTCTTCCGCCTTCTGAAAGGGGGGGGGGCTTTCAAACAAATGAAACACGAATTTCTGCATAACTCGAGAACTAATAAAGCAAATGGAATCAAATTTGGCATGTGGATTTTTTTGAAGGAGAGACATATTCCTATGGCGGTTTAAGACCACTCTGCCCTCTGAATGAAGGGGGTCCCATAGAAATGGAACGCAAATTTCTGCATAACTCGAGAACTAATAAAGCAAATGGAATCAGATTTGGCATGTGGATTTTTTTGAAGGTCAGACATATTTCTATGGTGGTTTGAGACCCCTTTGCCCTCTGAAAGGGGGGGGGGGGCTCTCATACAAATGAAACGCAATTTTCTGCATAACTCGAGAACTATTCAAGTAAATGAAACCACATTTGGCATCTGGGGGTGATTGGGAACAGGATTTTTATTTATATTAAAATGGATTTCTGTCTGACTGTCTGTTTGACCGATCGGAGTGAAAATATGTATGCAGGTATTTGGGGCTGGGGAAAGTTCTTATGATTGTTTGAGACCGCTTCCCCCTTCCGGCTCGCATACAAATGAAACACAAATTTCTGCATAGCTTGAGAATTAATCAAGCAAATGGAATCAAAAATGGTATGCGGGGTTTTTTGAATGCAAGAAACGTTTCTATGGTGAATTCAAACACAAATTTCAACCAATCCTGAGAATTATCCAGGTAACTAAGCCACAAACTGTGTATTGTCTGCACCGACAACACCGACAAACCGACATGAATGACAATAGAAAATGTCTTAATATTTCTGTTCAAATAATTTAGTGACATCTATCTTCGTGTTCGCTGAGATCGTTTATTGAAGCCACGAACACGCTTGGGAACTTGATGAGATGGTTCATGTCTGAGCTATTCAGGGCACATGTATTTGATCTAGATCAAATGATTCTATGAGTTTTGACAGATGGGATCGCTGCACATTTGAATCGGTCGTTATGGATTCTTGATCAATAGTGAAGATTGAGTTTCATGTCGGTTTGTCAGTGTTGTCTGGGTAACAAGAATGTTCTGATAGAAGTTTGAACTCCTTATTACTCAAAAAAAATAACTCATTAAAAAAGCGTCAGTTCTATGTGATGTTCATTCATTTAGTGGC
>JASCZW010019717.1:0-13325 GCA_034211315.2 Aedes japonicus
CATTATTTGAGCCATTGAGAAACTAAACCGCCTTGGATTGCCCACTTGGATTATTCAGTGGCTTCAGTCGTATTTGTCTACACGTAAAGCTTTTGTCAAGGTGCACGACGCTACATCGGACTTATTTGATATTCCCTCCGGTGTACCACAGGGCAGCCACTCTTGGCCCGCTTATTTTCATCCTCTTCATCAACGATCTGCAGCGATGCTCTCAACTCCGGTAAATTACTCTATGCGGATGACGTTAAGCTGTTCCGTGTTATTAAATCGCTTGAAGATTGCTGTGCTTTACTAGCTGATTTAGAACATGTGTCTAGATGGTGTTATTTAAACGGAATTCGGATGAATACGGCTAAGTGCAGAGTGATAACCTTCGCTCGTCGTCATTCCATTGTCACGTTCGACTACGGCTTAAACGACATATCACTAGAGCGGGTCACGTCGATCAACGACCTAGAGTCAATCTTGATCGGATGCTTCGTTTCAACGAGCACATCTCCACAACAACCGCGCAAGCAAACGTAATGCTCGGTTTCTTAAAGCGTAACGATGATGTGCATGCACTAAGTTGCTGTACAGCTTTAGTGTGCTGGAATATGGAGTGCAAATCTGGGCTCCGTACCATACCGTTCATATTGCACGCATCGAAAATGTCCAGAAGCGGTTCAGTAGATACGCTCTACGCTGCCTTCCCTGGAACGATCATATCAATCTGCCGCCATATGATGATCGATGTGTGCTGATAAACATTCAACCGTTATCGAGTCGTTGAGTGATGCTTCAACGGCTGTTTGTCTTCGACGTGGTCATGTGCAACATCGATTGTAGCAGCATTCTTGAAAATGTTAGGTTACATGCAGTTATTTCGTCAGTTCCAGGACAGCGATTTCTGGCCACCGTACTCCTTAGGACGAAATAACCCGTTAGATTCATGTTGTAGGTTGTTCAATCAAGTGTGTGACTCTTTGATTTTAACATTAGTAATTTAGTATATAAATAATAGAATTAAAACATTTTATGGATCAGTCTCGTGCAATGTTCTTATCGAAGATGGATTGCAAAATAAATAAATAAATAAGAAATACAATCCTGTTTACGTTTTATAACAATTTTGAATTTTATCATTTCTGCGTTGCTCAGTACAAACATACGCAGCCAAACTGGTTAGTTTGTCGTCCGTGTTGGGGAGACAATCGTTCAGATGTTCGTGATTTATCATTTATTAAATTTTCAATAGTAGAATGTTTCAAACTCACCATTAACCTCTATCGATTGGTAAAAATTGGAAATCGATCCGAAAATGACTTCTGTTATTAACGTTCAAAATCAAAACATATTTCGTTGGATCGATACGACACTGACATTTGAATTTAGTTTATTTTTAAAAATCGAAGGTAGGTCTCACGAATCTATTCATTTTTTTCTGCAACGCAGGTGGTTTGTATTTTTATGTAGCTACCTTCGCTCAATGCTACACATACAACTGTCAAATGTTCAAAGCATTTGTAAACACAGGGAGAACATTCGAACATTGTAATGAAACAATTCAGAGAGCAACGAATATGTTTTTTACAAATAAATAGAAACCATCTCACTGGTGATTGCATGAATGACCTGACAAATCTACTATACGACCCGAAAAGTAAATGAAAAGTGTAACCACGTGGACTTGTTCATCGTTTTTAATGTTTCTGCCAGGGGATTGATCTTGTTCTTTCGGGAAGGTCTGTTATTGCATCCGTGGTTGATTTCACTATGGCCATGGTGACTAGCGAGAAGTAACTTGAATGATGTGCATGAAATCACAACTTTCGACAGCGCTTTTATTTTTATTTTGGAACAAAACAATGATTTCGGCAACATCAACTAGTATGAGTATAATAAAAGAGGAGCAGCGATAGGCTGGCTTTCACGGAATTCAAGGCGCGCATTGTACAAACAGGTGTAATGATAGCACTCCTCCAGATTTTTTGTTTTTTTAAGTTTCCAGATGACATGCGATGTGAATATTTCATTCTTAAGAGACATTTGTTTTCAAATGTAATCCATGTTACGAGCGAGAGGGACTGGAACTGAAAAAAAAAGGAAATTTTCGCATTCGCAACGTGTACCCCACTCAAAAAAAAATATTTTAACAAGCGCGTAAAATTTCGCTTCTGTTTAATTCCAAGCCAAAGGAGGCGTAGTACCAATGTTTGCATACAACAAATTTTGCAAATCTTTCATATAACAGACTAGATCCAGGCGTTATTTGGTTTAATTTCACATGAAATATCCTATAATTTTCTCGCCAAATCTAGCATTCCCTCTATGTGCATTACATAACGCAGAAAATTCAATGTTTCTTTTTATCTGTGCAGTGTTGAATATGCATACGTAGTCCCACATCAAAATAACTGCTAGTACTGTGTAATTACATCATGGACACTATTGCAGTAATCTCAGTTACCACCAATGATACATTGAAGGTTTACTCAAAAGCGTTATCGTGTATTAGAACCACCCTGGACTGCATGTACATCCTTCAAACCTGTTGATAATAATTTCCCTAATGTATCACGAAGCAGTAAAACAAAACATGGCATTTAGTTCGTCAGCCCGATTCAACAGCTTGTCCCGATTTCCTGCCTGACGGACAGCGGGAGGCAGAAGCTCAATAAACCGCGCCGAAAGCCAGACTTCCTTCAGTATTGTGCGAAATTTTTCGCAATTGAACGAGATGCATTGTACTGTGTGATGTTTTTTTTTTGTTTTTGGAAATGTCCTTCGCCAGAGGTTTCGCTGAATAGAACTTACAAGTGGTAAACGGGTCCCTCCTTTTAAAAGAAGGATTAAAGACTAGGAGGAATGAAAAACGCATAATGGGATGTTTGTTTTCGCTTTCACTCGTCGCAAATCATGCGCTATTATATCTTCATTGAACCAGGGGTTCAATAGCTTTTCTAGACTCGGAGCATATTTAACGAAGACAAACTTCATAGTACATATTTTCTAAGAATATGGGGTAATTTTGGCCATGCTTATCGGAACATGGAACACTTCTATGAATTTATATGTGAAATATTGTCTGAAATTTTTATGTATAAAATACTCAATCCAACCCAAAACAGTGTCGATTTTATTTTGAGCAGACTTCAGTAAATGTTAGCCCTTTTTTCTCCAACTATATATTGATAAGTGAAACAATCACTCTTCATTATGTGGACCATTTTTCCCATTTCCTACATAATTGCTGGGTAGATAACTATGTACAAAAAACTCCATTCGAAACAAAAAAGTCCAAGGAATCGAGTGTTAATGAAATGGTAGGGTCGTGGGATGTAATGTCAGCCGGGGCCCTCCCATCGGCCTATGTGCCATATATCTAAAAAAATCAACTAAAATTAACAAAATTATGTTGAAGTGGAGATGACAACTTCATTTCAAAGCAATTGAGATATTAATCGTGGATATACAGTTATACACTTTCGTGAGATACTCAAGGTTTAGAAGAACAGAATAACCCAATAACCCAAATGTGGTCAATTGAGCCTAAATGTGGTCCATGTAGCTTGTAATGAACCCAAGATATACAGAATAGTCACGCTTTAAAATATAACTGTTCATATAGCAAAATACAGCATGATATCACAAGAAAATCGTAGACCCAATTTATGAGACATATTTTTTACTGTGTATCTAACGTTGGCTTATTAGGGTCATCATGGAATATGTTGTTGGTTTTCCTAAAAAGTTTAATGGAAGTGTATGAGAAAGTGGTTGTATATTCCTATAATGAAACATTTGAACAAAACCATACGCAAAAAACATTGTGTAATGAGTATTCAATTGTTTAAAATGTGCAGTGGCTGACAGATCAGAATTAAAAATGATTTAAGAATTTTAAAGTAGTTTTGGTTATTACATTTTTTTAATTGTCTGTAAGATATACAGGACATAGCTAACAATACAATGTCTTAAAAAAATCAAAAAAATCCTTTCAAAAACTAAAACCTAGTAGATGAGACGAAGTTGCATCCTCGAATAGACCCAATATGGTGCTCATAGACTGGACATAGCATCCATATTTCTAGAAAGCGTTATATCTTAATAAAGTAAGTTGCATTTTTTTTTTGTAAATCAGAACAACAAGTGCTTCATTAAGCTTACATAAGCAAATAAATAACTGCTTGAATGTCTTTTGTAGCTCAATTAGGCTAAGGTATGGGACACATACCATATTTGTCTTGAGCGAACTTCGATAAATAACTAATTTTGTTTCTTTTCTCCCAACTTTCTAATGATAAGCGGAACAATCAGCTTCCCTTTGAGCTGTCGCTAAAATTTTCCTGAACAAACCAATGAATCTGAACCAAAAATATCAAAACCATTGAATTGTCTCTACTTCATTTTGAGTTGATCGTTAGATGGTCTATTTTGCTCAATTTCCACAGAAAAAATGTATGAAAATTGCTTATGATAATCTTAACCTTCACTGCAAAAATGTCGGCATAATTAATGGTAGAATGCAATTTACAATTACAAATACTGTTATTAGCAAAAAACACTGGCTTCATGGTAACATATTTCTTATTCATAACAATTTTGCATGCAAATCAAAAGTTTGAATTAACTAGATATGAGGAGAAAAATTAGAATTTTCCATTTAATTCCAACTACCTTTATTGCTTATCTTGACAGATACGCGTATTTCGACTACAATTTGCAGACTTTTTCAGTGGCGTGTACTAATACTCAAGTCGAGATTCGGATTTTTTTTTTCATTTTTATCATGGTTCAGCAAAATCTTGTGAATTTAAACAAATCACTGTCTCAGACTGACTCAGTCGAGTTATTAGTACACGACACTGAAGAAGTCTGCAAATTGTAGACGAAATCCGCGTATCTGTCAAGATAAGCAATAAAGGTAGTTGGTATTAAATTTAAAATACTAATGTTTCTTTTCATTTCTAGTTTCAATAAAGGTAGTTGGAATTAAATGAAAAATACTAATCTTGCTACTAATTTCTTTGTATAAAATTCTGACCAAAATCATCAGGATTAACCATAAACAGGTTTCTGGAATCCAAACGTCGAGAATGTTTATTCCGTATGTTTTATCGTGCTTGATTATCTCCATTTCCCTAAAAATATTCACAGTAGCGTTTTTAATAGCTCAAAGCAATTACAATTTTTCTTCAGTTTGATGTGTAGTTGATGTGTAAAGAATTTAAATTTTGTTTTCATCCATTTGGATTGCACCTCGAAAAGGAGCAGAATATTTCATGGACAAAAATTAATGACATACAATCAATATAAATGTGTATTTGAAATTCTATCAGAATTGATTCCGAAATTTGGATCTTTTTTGATCATTAAATTGAAATATTGCAATGTTCCAATCAAAGCTTTACTTGATTTATCCGAATTTAAATTCCAACTAATGTTATACAAGCGTTCCGTGGAGCTCCATTTGAAAACCCCTGCGTTAAATGATTAATCATAAGTGATCTACTCAAATGCTAGCTGTATGGGAATTGAAATAAAGCAAGAGCAGCGCATTTTAAAAGATCAGTTCTTTTGTTCGACAATTTTTGAGAAATATGATACCCTGCATCGAGTCAGGCTTAATTTGATTCGATTGATTGAAATGAATTTCATCCGTTTGTTTTTAGATTCGAAATCAAAATACAGACTTCCTGCGATACGTGAGCTAATCACATGACAACTTCATGAACGTTATTTGATCTAATGTTGCGTTGGATCACTTAAATCTGGTTCAAACCAGCATGTAGAATTAAAATGTCATGTATTTTACTCCGCATAGGAGTAAGATCGGACGAAATTTTGTCACGGTTTTTTCAAATGCATATATGAAGGGCCCAATAGAAAGTTGCGGCCATAATTACCCAAATTGAATTGAACTAGGTAGGGTAGGTAAATTATATCCCAATAGTTTTGGAAAATCTGAAAACAGCTAACAATATGGTTAAATAAATTTCATCAAAATCACAAAAAAATGAATTTTCCGATAGCTCTTGTGGGTTTCTTTATTTCTGTGGTATAGGAAATGAATGATTATTATATTTTTGTTGAAGAAGAAAACATTTGCCACTCTTGAATGCCTCATAGTGTCGATGAAAGTGACGAATTGAATACTACCGAATGGCACCGGAATACAGAGTTGCTCATTCCGAGTCCAGCTGTATTCTCAGTTTCCCATTTTTGTCAATCCAGAGAAAGGGCGGAATCTAGTTGAAAACAGAGTAATTAGTATTGGTTGGTTTTTACTCCCGTAAAAACTCCCGTAGTGTTGGTTTTTACTCCCGACTCGATAAAAGTAGTGGAAGCTTGTCGTTTTCTGAAATTCCACACTATAGCATTACTCTTGACACATTTTGAAACCACTGCAAAGCCAACGTTTCTTTGAGAACATCTAAAGCCTGCCTACGTTAAATTTCGGACACCGAAAAAATAGCAAAAAAAAAATACAAATAACTCAACAAGACCGATTTTTATTTCACAATAATAGAGTTACATCTACATTAGAAACAGTTGATTTAGATCTGAATCCTTCTTTCTATTAAAAATACGAACATTTTGTGGTACACCCGCCATCACCTTCCGTTAGTATCCTCTGATACGCCTGTCATGACGATTCCCCATCTTCTCTTAAAATCATCGGTACCATTTGCTTTCTTCTTAGTTTCGGGGAGTTTCCGCTTAACTAGAGCCCCCTACTTCCCTATTAAGCGAAGTGCTGGACAGTTTGGGGGATAGACTGTTTTTGGCACGTATTTGACCGCTTGTGCCTTATACCATTCTAGGACGGATTTCGCATAGTGACAAGACGCCAAATCAGGCCACAACAGAAAAGGAGGGTCGTGACTTCTGATAAACGGTAGCATCCGCTTTTGCAGACATTCTTTCTCGTACACACCCTTATTGATAGTGCCGGTAGAGACGAAACTTTTAGATTTTCGTCCACAACTACACATGGCCTGCCAAATCAAATACTTCTTCGGGAATTCAGACACCTTCTTTGTCCGGAAATGCTTGGCAATGGCGTTCCTTTGCTTTGCATATTTTTCGTCGTCCATTATGATACCAGAAAATGTTTGCAAAAAATGTGGTAAAGCTCCTTAGCATGACGTTTTGCAGTGAAATTTTGCTTGTCATTACGGTTGAGCACCTTTTTCACTTTGTACACCTTAAGTCCTAGCCCCTGCTTCATTTTTTGCAAGTATGATTTTAACATCCCAACTTTGCGATCCACATTTCGCACAGAACAATTGGGACTTCTCAATAATGGCTACCATGTTCTTGTCCGTTTGATCGCGATTAAAATTTCAATTTGTTCCACTTCCAACCTTCCGATCCACAGTCAAGCGCTTGTGCGCTAGTTAAATGATTTGTTAAAAAAACACGGTGCTTTTCGGTAGTTTTAGTTTCTTGGCACCGATTAATAAGGATTATGCTGCCTTTCGTACAAAATGTGTTTTCGCACGTCCAATTGATTCGACGCCATTTTACTGAATGTATCAAGAATGGATACATGTTGTACCACGACATAAGGTGGAGAGTTTTAGCTGCAATAAAAGAGCAACGTTTCAGCGATCTGTATGATAATTCAAAATCTACACTGAAAGAAAAGTGTCCGAAATTTAACGTGGACAGGCTTTACAGGCTGCATTGCATATACTCTCTTTTGATTGTGAATATCTTGAAAAATTGAGTAAAAAAAAAAGCTTTGAAACATTGAAATGTTAAGAAACATTTTTTCATCGGAAAAGAGAACATCACTATCGACGAGCCGTTACAGCAACCACCTGCACTGCCCTGGGATGCATAGTTGACGTAACCACCATCGGTATGATTGTTGAGAAAACGCGTTTTTCCGGGTTTAAGCTGAAATGCAATGTATACCAACAATTATGGACAAATGTTCTGTCCATTTGATGAAGTTTTACTAATAAAAGTGGGCCAGCAAGATAATTAGAATAGTTTCACTTTTTAATCATCTTTAAAACGCATACGCCAACTTATGCGAATAAACAGGCATATTACTGAACGTTTATTCTCATAGTTTGACGTAAAAACCAGCCTTCTCTGTTCTGAATAATATGTCTTACATTAGGCTCTCGCCGATTGGAGTCACGAATACCAACGAAAAGTTTCACCCAGCAAAGCTCCCATTTGATTTTGACGATATCTACCATCAGACTTATAAGTCCAGAAAATGTTCGACTCTTTCAAATAGAGTCAGTTGGATAAAAGCAAGAATGTTGCAGTTACAGTTTCTATTGTGAGGTGTTGAGAGACCTGAACATAAAATTTACCCAACTGGAGCATGAAGACTGCAAACGTTGTCAAGCCCATCTTGTTCACGAAAAGCAGACAGAGGCACTCTGCTAAAGCTGATGATACTGATTAGGGAGTATCAACAACGAACGAAGTTCATTGCGAGTTGTGTTTGAGTTGGAAGGATCACGTATCACGAGCGATTGCTGGGCGAGATGAATATGAAAGCGATCGTTCAAATGCGAAAATCAACAAGTCAGTTTCCTCTGTTGATCTTCAAAAGGTAACCTTCTATGCATATCAGTCGTTGTGAATTACTTATATCTCATTTTATGACTGTAGTTGGTGCAGCTTCTAAGAATGGAATTATTCAAAGAAGAAATTTTCGCCTAGCACTTCCACATTTGTTAGCTGAGAGCTTTCTATGCAAAAGTTGCCACTTATGCATTCATATCATTGTGTGGCCGGTACAACGATACTCTATGTCCAGGGAAGTCGAGAAAATTTCCTACCTGTTTTATGGACCGTACCGGGAATTGAATCAAGGCACCTTCTGATGGTCTTGCTGTAATCCTACACGCATACACGCAGAGCTTTTGAAGACCCTAAGGAAGGCCGAGCTGATGTTATGGCGGCCTTTTAATTACTCGGAATTCTGTGAGTTTTCGAAACGTGTACAATAAAGGATGACGTCAATTTCAACACCCACTTGCTAGTTCCTTATGCAATTTTAGTACCTGTGGTTTTGATTATATATCAGAATTCCAGGCTCATCCTTTTTCAGTTTCTCGCCAAGGAAAAAAATCTACCAATTCTATCCTATTTTCAACTCCAGATGTCTATAAAGGCAGTATGAGGGAAACGTATCACTGATCGTAAGAAACTGGCCAGGTGTTTTCCAGAGATAGATGGCAAGTATGTATGTAGTCTCTAATCTGCTTTCTCAGGTGCTTTCAACTTCGCTTACAGCTACCCGTGATGTAATATGTGGAGAGTCGTCATTCATGCGACCAAATGGTGCTTACGCCAAACCGTTCTTTTCAATTTATCTCACAATTTTTAGAAGAAACTTTTTTTGTTTTTACTTGGAGGCAATGTATTATAGAGTAAAGAATGCAAAAAAAACAAAAAAGTGAATTTTGGTCGTCTTGGCGCTTACGTCAACCATGCATCCCAGGGCAGTGCATATTTCGAATCTCTCGAGCCGTTGTTTGTTTTACTGTTAATCCGTTGATTTGGTGTTTTTTACGCATACAGTGTAATGTCATGGGTGGCGATATTCTGGTTCGACGTATGGAAAATATTTAGATCCTTGGCCTTCACTCACCCTGCTTGCTTTGGATTACGGCGAATTCGCCCACCTCGCGTTTTACCATAATTTTGGTCCCAACCGTTCTATGAGGTCCATGTTTTTGGTTAAGTTTGTAGCACACCTATGTGTTTAAGCCGATTCAAGATCTCACACGGTCCAAATTTCTACAAAGCTCTCGCGTCCATGTTTATAGCGAAACCAAAACGCACAATCTTCCAGAACAACACAGATAGAAAGAAACATTTAATTTTCTTCGTTATCTAATGCACATAAAGGGAATGCAGAAATTTGGCAGAAAATAATTATACTTTATTGTCCCAAACAAGCAAACACCGCCAACGGAACAACAACGGTCCTACGAAATGACATCCGCAAGATAACTCGGAGACAGCGGCAGTTTATCACCGCCGACGACTTGAATGCGAAACACGAAATCTGAAATGGCATCATTCTACTGGAGGACCAGGAAGAAGGCCATTAAACCATCCTGGGCCCGGATACTCCCACCCGGTTGAGTAGATCTGGAGCTCACTCAACAACCGACATCTTTCTCATCTACGTGGGAAACAACATCGCCCAGCCGGTCGTGCACCAGGAGCTCAGCTCGGACCACTATCCAGTGGTGGCCGAAGTTGGCTCCTCGGATAACCCGCATTGAATCACCAGACGGAACTATCACCGCGCCAGTTGGAAAAAGTTCCGACAACACGTTGACGACAATATCGATTTCGACATGCACCTTGATTCGGTTGATGACATCGAACGGCAAGCCTGGGAACAACATGTCTCAGTGATAGGTCAGGTTAGCAACTCTGTCCCCATTGTTAGACCCACTAAATAACTGATACAATTGCGCAACGCAACCCGAAGATAATACCACCGAACTGGTCTGCCTACTCTCAAAAGTCATTGTAATTGATTGACAAAAATTATTAAGGCCAGACCTCAAATACCGACAAGATCCGCTCTCTTTGTAAGATTGTGTAAAGCTGCTTTCGAAGTTGACTAAAATTTTAAAAATTAAACCAAGGCCCATTCCACCGTTGATCCCACTTAACAGCAATGGCTCCAAGGATTGACTAATAACTCCTGCAGAGAAGGCTGCTGAGATAAGTCAACACTTCATCAGCACCCACAATCTCGGACAAAACATCGTCAGCCCGCACAAAGCCTCCGTTGGCGAGTTTACAAACAACATCCATCTAAGTCCCAACGACTTGTGACCTATATCTAAACATCTTAGAACACGAAGGTCGCAGAAATAACATCATGAACTTGGAGCTCAAACAATTGAGCCCCCAGTTCTACGTTCATCTGGCTTTGATTTTCAATAAATGCCTGTGACTTAGCTACTTCCCCTCGTGTTGGAAAGCCAGCCAAAGTCATCTTCATCCAGAAACCAGGGAAAGATCCTTTCAATCCCAAGAGTTATAGACCAATATAGACCAACCCTTTTCTCCGGATTATCCAAACTGTTCGAGAAAGTGATCTTTCGTCGGTTTCTTTCATCAGCAAACGAGCTCAATATATTGCTCGACGAACAATTTGGTGGTCGTTTAACTATTCATCAATTCCCATCTTCCTAGTGAAGATAATTGAAAATTATGTGTAGGACAGGACATTCCGTATTTCGTTACGTGGTGAAGTTTCCGATGCGCAAGAGATCTCCGCCGGTGTTCCACAGGGATGTATACTAGGTCCACTTCTGTTCAACCTTTTCACCTCGGACTAACCCCCGCTCCCTGAAAATGGGTCTCTGTCGTTGTTTGCCGATGATACCGCTGTCGTCCACAATGGTAGGATAACAAAAGCGCTTATCGTGAAACTGTAACGAAGCCTGATCGTCGAAATATTTCACTGAATGGAAGATCTGTATCAACGCAGCAAAGACCCAGGTTATCCTATTCCAACACTCCAATTCGCCAAGACTTTTTTTTCCCACCTGAGGATTTTAAAATAAGCCCGAACAACACAACGGTGGAATGAACCAAATCAGCTGTCTACCTTGGCATTTTTCTAGGGAGCAGGTTGACAAAACTGTTATTTTTAGGGAGCAGTTAGTTTAACTCAAACTAACAATGAAATCATACAATCTCCGCGTGCTTTGTGTAAGAAATAGTGAAAACAATCCATTCCCTCCCGAAATGTGTGATTGGCGGAAGTATTTTCCCGTTTTATTTTTTTATTATTTTTGTGCTTCGCCCCCGCACTCGGAAGGAGAGTTACATCAGTTTAGTTTTGTTAATAAGTGGTAGTATCGAAGTAGTGTGACACCCAGACATAAATTATTAAGTTCGATTGTTTTTCCGCTCTGTCGCGAATGAATCGATGATTATTAGCAGGAAAAGGAGTCGAAACAAGCTGACGTCTAGGATCGGTTCTCGGTGGCAGTGAAACGATGTGCAATTTTTACGCTAATAAACAGCGAAAATTTAGTTAAAAAGATTAAAAGTATAAAGTTACGGTCGTTCGGAATAGATTGGTGATATTATTCAGTCCTGTCGCAACATAGTAGCAGTGGAAAAAGTGTATTGTATAAAGTATCCGTTCTTGGGTCTGCTGTCTGGTCGTTCAAAACGAACGGCATGATAGCTGCTGGTGCTTGCATCGAACCTAAGCTTTCGATTGCTACGTTTGAGGAAGAATATTGACGACCGAAAATCTGAGCAGAAATAAAGTGCCAGTACATAGAACTAGATTTTAGAGGAAAATACCAAAACCGTGCCAAAGTGAATTTTGATTCGGTGTGCAGGATAAGTTTGTAAATTAATCGGTATAAGAAGAGTGTATTAGACGCGGTTATCATGTTACTACCGGATGGTTTCCAGCTCATCGGCGACGGCTGGCTTGATGTGGACGAGTGCTGACTGCAGCAGCTGCGGGCCCAGCAGGACTTAGCCGAAGGACATCGAAGAGAGCTGGTTTGCAAAGCAACAAGTAATTTATTTCTACCAAATTTTGAAGACAATATCCAATATCCTGTTTTATTTTATTTTGTCTATTTTGTTTTGTCTTATTTTTCGTTATGTTTGTCTCTTTTCAGTCACATTGGAGCGGCCCATTGCTTTTGGCAGAAAGTGCTACAAACTTTCAGCGTATCGTTAACCAAAACGAACCCTGTTGCTAACCTTTCCCCAACTATCCAACAACCCAGTGATTTCTCGTGGAAGTGCAGAGGATTTCTCGGCTTCCTCCAAAGCGAGTTTCATGTCAACACATTCCTTCCCATTCCCTACTTGACCAGCATTCGGGCACGGCTGGCGCCTGTATTGCTTTATAATGGGTCACCAGTTTTTACACATTGAAGATGTATGTTAGTCCCAAACATCATCTGTTGGTTCTTTGTGTAAATACAGGAATAACGGAATTGCATCCGTGGGCGGTCAATCATGCTCATGCATGCTCATGCTCAGCAGGTTGACAAAACTGTCACAAAGTGTAACGTTCTGTTGAAGCTACGGTACCCATTGATCAACAGAAGATCTACATTATCTCTGAGAAACAAGCTTGCTGTCTAAAAACAAATCATACTTCCGGTCATCGAATACGGCATGCCAGTTTGAGAGAGTTGCGCTAAAACACATCACTTGAAGCTACAGCGTGAATAAGTTCGTCAGGATGATCCTGAACACCCCTCCGAGGACAAGAACAATTGAGGTCCACCGTCTGACCGAGATAAAAATGCTCGATAATCGCTATAGTGAGTCTATTAATCGGTACAGGACGACATCGG
>JASCZW010019718.1:0-13322 GCA_034211315.2 Aedes japonicus
CTGTACGTGAAGTAACGATATTCTACATGAAGGAATTGTTCGCTCATCAAAATGAGACTCCAAAAGCAGGGATGCCATATTCACAGACATGTCTGTAAATTTGCAGACTTTGCATTTTTGTTGCAGACTTTTCTAACGATCCAGACATTTAGCAGACATTTTATTTATGTTGCAGACTTTTACAGACATTTGAAATATTTTTTAAATTTCATATAAAGGTATTCTCTGAACTTCGGATTTAAAACTTACAAGGATCTTAACAGTTTTATAGATACGGTAAGAAGCTTTGTTGAATTTTTTTTTTTAAATATCGTAGTTATCATTTAAAGTAGAAATCCTTGAAGAAACGAAAGCGGCGGGCCACTTGGAGACACAATGGTTCCGGAGATAAGTATCGCATTGGCCCTTTCCGAGGGTAACATGGAGTCCCTACTCATGGAAGTATTCAATCCCACGCGTGTTCAATCCCGTGTGAAAAATAATTGTCAAAGCGTTGGTAATATTGGTCCTTTGCCATAAAGTCACAACGAAAGTCAAGGTTCACAACAATACAAAACAAATTTGAGAAATTTACCGTAAAAAGGGGTTGCTGAGTTTGTTGTTCTAAAGCCCAGTTGGTTGCCACAGAAAAACAGTAAAAGTTCTGAGCTATTGAAATATATCTATATCTCTGAATTAGTCCTGGATTTCTGAAAGTAAAGAAAGAAAAGACCCACAATTTAGGGTACATCGTGGAAAGTTTAGAAGACAACTTCCCAGAGCTTCGGGAAGATAATTCCCGAGGAAGAGACTTTCTCGAAAAAAAAACTTCTCCGATGGTCAGGTAGAAACTTCTCAGAAGTATTGGGAGCAAGCAGTTCAAGCAAGAAGAACATTCAAACATTCAAGACCGAATATTATCGAAGTACAAGATCATAATTACCAGAACTTCCCCAAGAATCAGGAGAGGACTTATCAGAGCTTCCGGACGAAGTGGAGAGAAGAGGACTTCTTTGAAGTTAGGAACTTTTCAGAGGTTTTGGAGTTCTTCCCAGAAATTTCAGAGAATTTCAGAAAAAACCGCCCAAACTTTAGACGGGAACTATCCGGGAAGGGCACTAACTTTAATTTCTCAAAATATCAGGGAAAACATCCTCAGGAAGTGCTAGGCAGATTTAGCATAGCTCATTGCATAGCAGAACATTTCAAAATTTCAGAATAAAGATATCTCAAAATTCTCTAGAGAGAACAGAATGAATCTTTCCAGAAGCATTGGGGGTACTTCTTTCTAATTTGAGCACGAATTCCCAATAGTTCCGCAACAAGCTTCCTCAAAGTTCTGGAGGAAACTTCCCAAAAGTTTAGAATTTAAGGGAAATTTTCCTAGAAATATTGGAGACGGCTTTCCCAAAGTTTCAATAAAAATTTCCTCGCAGTTCAGGATGGGACCAATCAGAAGTTTTGGAAGAATAAGCTCAAGAAAAAACTCCCCCGAATTTCAGAAAGAAACTTACCAGAGAGGGCACTACCTGTAGGATCAAGAAAGAATTTTCCCAAAAATTCAGTAAAGAACTCCTCAGAAGTTCACAAGAGGACTTCTCAGAAGTTCCGAAGAGACCAAAAGTTTAGTTGAAACCACCAAAAAGTGCTGGAGAGCTTCCCTAATGTTTTGAATCGAACATTCCAGCATTTCAGAATGAGAACTTCTCAAAGTTCACGAGATCCCAGAAGTTCAGGTAGATATTTTTGATAAAATCAGGAAGAAACTTTCCAGAAGTATAGGGGGAGCTTTCTAGTAGTTCAAGCAGGAACTTCTAAGGAACAAACATCCCCGAAGTTCAGGAGAATACTCCCCTGAAGCTCAGAAGAGAATATCTCGGAAGTTCAGATAATCTCAGGAAGAAACTTCTTACAACTTTAATAAGATTTTCCAAGAAATTCTTGAGAGTATTTTTCCAAAGTTTTGCGGAAATTTTCCGGTTAGTTCAGGATGGGGCTTATCAGAAGTTTAGAAAGAAACTATGTTCAGGAAAGAACTTACCAAATGTTTCTGGAGGGTAAGGTTGGGTGCTTAAATGCGAATGTCGGAGAAAAGAAGTGATTGCAAAGTTTTTTTTTTTACTTATTTATTTTCCGTCGGCCTATTTCCTCACATGGTGACAATCACCGACGCCAGGAGACGACTCCACCACCTGACCCTACCTAACGACTCATGACTATGAACCGGGACCAACGGCTACTTCCTTCCGAAGGAAGACGTGACCAAGATTTTTCGCCTCAGAAAACCACCGACGTCGACTGGATTGAACCCAGACTCACTGAAGTGCCAGTGCAGTCACGCTTACCACTACACCACCGACGCCAGCGATTGCCAAGAAGTTCATGAGGAATTTTGTCTGAAGTTCAGGAGGAAACATACAATCCAAGTCCATACAATCCAAGAAAAAGATTCAAAAACGTTTACATAATCACCTGTATAGCGAAAATGACATAACTCTCTCTCTTATATTATCTTTTCGTTGAAAGAAGTCTAATTTTGTAAAAAAAAACAGACTTTTATAGACATTCCCAGACATTTCAAATTTTTATCACAGATATTTGAAAAAAATATCTGGCATCCCTGCCCAAAAGTGGACAGTAATGTTTGCTAGAATGAAGTATTGAAAATTTAGGGAAGGGCTTGGACTCGAAACAAGCACGCATTCCTTTGCCTTAAATCCTCAATGCGAGGTAGGTCAAGGCACGAACGAATCAGCCACCCTGAGAGGCATGTCCCACGCACCTGCTATTCTTGTTTTATGATTGCACAACACTGCAAATCTTTGGATTTGGTAGTTAAGTCGTATAGTCATGGTGTTAACGCCGTTTACTAACTTAACAAGATTCCCCGTAGACCGTGCAGTGTCTGGGACGTTGTTTTTTTGGACGTCGGACTACGTTTCGCCTATTGGTGCCCAACTCCCCATTCCCATAAATAGACCCCAGAAGCGGAGATAAGTTGAGCCACGGCGTTGTGCCAGACAGAACGGTATGAAGGTTATAAAATCCACAAATAAATACAATAAGTAAATAAATAATTCACTTGTAGCGAATTCATTTTTGATCCAGTACCAAACTGGATCGGGTATCAAAATAGGCTGTGTGTTAAACGTCAGTGTGTATGGTTTTATTTGTAACTCGTATTGGATTGAGGTTTGCACTGACAATTAGTTCGGGTATCGCAGGTTGGAACTGGTTCCAACCTAGGTTCAAAAACGAATTCGATATTAGTCTAAGCTGTTACACGCTCAAAATCATAGCAACTTCTCTATAGACGAATCCAGGTTGAAAAAAAAAAGAAGACACCGAGTGGTGATAAATCTGACAGCTCCTATGTTAAAGTATAGGAAGAAAATTTTTAAATGCTTCTAAAAAATCAAATGAAATTTTAATTAAAAGCGGTTTGTTGCATGATGGATGAAACAGTTCAAGATGTTTCGTCTATCTTACCACAATTAGAATTTTATTTGAATTATTTAGAAGCATTTTAAAAAGTTCGTCCTATACTTTAATGTGGGAGCTGTCAGATTTATCACCACTCGATGTCTTCCTCTTTTTCAAGTTGGATTCGTCCATAGCATAGCATAGCATAAATATCATGATATTCCGTTACGTTTTGTGTTCAAGCGTCACGAAGAATATATATGATTTGAACGTTAATAACTAAATCATTTCCAGATTGATTTCCAAAATGTTTGCACCAATTGATTGGAACAATTTCTACGCTTCGATTTCAGTATATAAAAATAATAATTTTCAACATTCGACTATTGAAATTAACGCAAATGTAAGGTTTTGCCTTATAATTCCGATTTTTCAGAGTAAATTTACTAAATGCACACTCCTTTCCTATCACAGACTTCGAATTTAAGTAAGGCATGTCTCATATGCAGCAGTGCATGAGCAGTGCAAGGGCTTGGTTGCCACGTTATTTTTCGTTCTCATCTCTAATTTTTGCCAAAACATCTTTTTTATATGTGTTTCACTGCAGAAAATCTTGGCAAGAATCTTTGTATTGTAAAAGTAGAATGGATGCTTTTCATGTACTTGATTGTTAATGCGATTAATTCTCTATTTGCTTTTAAGTTGAATGCAAAACAAAACAGATATATGCTCATCAATATGCATTTTTTATCATTCGTCGATACGAAACGGTTTTTTCAATAAGACTTGAGTGCAATTATCGTTTTCCCTACATTACACTACAGCAAACCGGATTTTCTTTCCACAGGAAAACGGATCACTGTTCTCGGGAGTAACCGATCATTACACTTATGCTTTTCTGACAGGCCAGTATGGACATTATAATGAATCCTGAAATCTGCCGAGGAATGCGGAATAAGTAGAAAGTACGCAATTAACTTGCTTAGCAAAGGACACGACAGCTTCCCATCTACTCATTTGAAACTCTGCAGTTTTGCACAACATGTTTCAAGGCATCCGATTCCTCCATTTCGATATCCTTGCAGATGATTGCCGGCCTCAGCTCACGAAGCTCACATTTTTGGTGGCCTGTTCCTCATCGCTTTCAAAGAAGTTCAGATATTGTTAACTAATCGGGTTGAACTCCTTCAAAGTGTGCAGTTTCTTGGGGTCATCGCTTGATGCAGTAGTCAGAACTGGATCGTTCAGATCAAAGCGCAATCAACTCGGTATGGAAAGCACAGCAGATGGAGTAGAAAGCCACCTTCCTGGTATCGTCGAGAATTCCGGATCTAAGCCTTTCTCCTGCTGTTACCCCGATTTATATATATTTCAAAAATGTTTCTCGAAATCAGAAACTCCTAAATCCGCCAGGTGTTCTAGGAAAACCATTAGCAAGGACTTCAGCTGAATGCACATGTTCGGGAATTCGGAGCTTATGATTGGAAGATACGGTTCGCTTTGTTGATAATGGGCAATACGTAGCTCAAGTAGTAGAGAAGTGGTGCGTCATCGGGTTATCAAGATGACAGAGAATGCTCTGTGCGGTTTCAATGTTGTCGCAGTTGGAATGAAAAAAAAACAACACGAGCTCCAAAAACCATTCCAAATTCCTTTTGACAACTGACTCCAATGATACCATTTGCTGGCAGACGGATGCATACCTTTCAAAGGCTTTTTATCATCTGCATTCCCTTGGATCGGTTCCAGGTACTGTGGCAGCTTTTCGTATTCAAAGGTTGCACAAAAAGGCAGTAGCTGTTAAACTGTAACGATACAATCGAAGCGGAATTACGGGGGAGAGGACGAGGTGGACATGCTAAAACGACAGCTAAGAGGGGATCAAACGAATACATATATTTGTTTCAAAAACTTGAAAATTAGCCCCATATAGTGACACTTCAGATTCGAAATCGTGGCAAGATGTCCTTATAACCTGCACCACAGCCGCATTGATTGGTGTCTGAGAGTCCTATACGATTGAAATGAGAGCCTAACGAGTAATTATTGGACATTAGACGACACATAACCTTGAAAAAGTCCCGCTAATTATCCAGCCCTTCAACTGTCCAAATGTCCCAATCCACTGCATCTCATTTTTGTTGCCAAGGCTTGTTGACGGAAAATAGGAAAAAAAATCATTGAAGGCGATTTGTCGATCATAAATATCGCCTTCCATAGCGCCCACCTTGGCAAGTGAGTCCGCTTTCTCATTACCCGGAATGGAGCAATGAGAAGGGACCCAAACCAAGGTGATGGCGTAATTTTTTTTTGATAGGGCACTCAACAGAGATCGTATTTCACTAACGATAAAATAAAAATTGATCAGAGGGAAGAGAGGGAATTCGCTCTAATGCATAGTGTCTAGCCACCAATTCTGCGACGTATACGGAGCAAGGTTTTTAAAGTTTGAAGAAGGCGCTATGAATTTCGTTGAAAACACCAAATCCAGTGGAATCATTTGTTTTTGATCCGACGCCATCACATTGTCGGTGTCAAACTTTCTGTCACATCTGGTATGGCCAAACTTACTTGCTAAAATTGATGGTACTCCGAACAGAGTGGATCTGGTATTCCACGAGCTTTTTGCTTCATGATCAGATCAAAAACTACAGTAGAACCGTACAACTAGAGAAGTCTTGAAAGTAATCACGATTAGGAAAAATCGAAGCAGGGCTCAATTCCAGAGTCATGTACCAACATAGTTTGAGGATTTCGTTCGATTAGCTTTTCATAATTTGCAATTATCAATCCGCACCTCACAGCGGATGAGGAACCGGTCAAGACGATCGGATAAAGGCAGAACTCCTGCTAATACCTCCAAACTCACAGAATGAGTTGAGTCCATGCAGCTTCAGAATATGAGTTTGATTGAAAACAGAAACTACCGTACTCGATGATCGACAGAATCGGCAGAATACAGCTTTATCAGATCTTCCGGGTGGGCTCCGATATCCAGCTTTACAGCCCAAATTGTCTAGGGTACCTGCAAGTTGTTCGTCTCTAGTCCTACAATTGGAACCATCCATTGGCGTCATCCGCAAGCTGTCTTAGCGTGCAATTTTCCTAGAGGGTAGCTACCAATGTCTCTGACAAGAGCCCTGGGGGAGACCCTTGCAGGTAATTCATGAAGTTTTGGAAGACCCATGAGAAAAGATCATATGTTTCTCAGACACCCGTGGAATTCGTCTGAAATGGCGTCTACGCAAACTGAATCAAAAGCCCCCTTAATGTCCATGAAAACTGGACCCATTTGCTCATTTTGAGCACAGGCCAGTTGTATTTCTGTTGAAAGCATCGCAAGACAATCACTCGTTCCTTTGCCTCTGCGGAAACCAAATTGTGTATGAGATAGAAAGCCATTCGATTCAAACCATTTGTCGAGCCGATGGAGAATCATCTTCTCTAGCAGCTTCCGTATACACGCCAACATCGCAATTGAAGAATCCAAGTAAAGCTAAAGTGAGGTTAAACATTGTAGTATCTAAAACTGAAATTGATAATTACTTTCTGGCTATTTTTCAAACTGTATGGAATTGGTTAGTAAGGTCATTGTCGTCGATTTTCCTATCTTTTTATCACTAATTACTTTGCATAGACAGCTCCAAAACCATTTAAACGAGCGACATCTACGACATTTAACCTCACTTTTGCGTTACCAGGATTCCTCCATTGGATGATAAGCGTTGTAATCCGACGCAGGTTTCTCGGGTTTTTGTATGGCTATAACTCTAACCTGCCTCCATTCACCCGGAACAAAATTGCTTTAAAGGAACTGATTGAATAAGTCTAGCAAGTGTTTCTACACGACGTCTGGGAGGGTTTTCAACAAGTTAAACTTGATTTTATCCATTTCTGGTGCAAAATTGTTGCATGGAAGATGAGCATCCATTTCGTTACGATTGGTTTGATTAACGCGAGCAATTAGTTGCACCGGAATCAAATCTGGGCATACTTTCTTGGCGAACGTTTAGACCCCATATCCGACTTCCCCCAGCCCACAATTCATACGCTGTTCCAACAAACACTCGAGTAAGTTGATCATGATTTACGTGGAAAGAATTAAATAAGATTTGAGGAATCCAACTTCAAAAAAGAAGAAGACACCAAGTGGTGATAAATCTGACAGCTCCCATGTTAAAGTATAGGACGAAACCTTTGGATTTTTCTTACATCATACAATAAACCGCTTTTAATTAGAATTTCATTCGAATTTTCTAGAAGCATTTCAAAAGTTTCGTCCTATACTTTAACATGGGAGTTGTCAGATTTATCACCACTCGGTGTCTTCTTCTTCTTCTTTTCAAGTTGGATTCCTCATTAGCAAATGATGATATTGAGTTTTACACCAACCTAACATAACCTCGCAAAATTAATCGGATGAATTTCTTTTGACTGGAATCCGTGGTTAGTTTATTTCATCTGTTTGAATTCGAAAACAAACAAACCACGAATACCTGTCAAAACTGAATTCCATTCATCAGGATGAACCACACGTTCACTAGTGACGTCATCTTGCAAAATTCTATTGTAGAATTTATGTATCTGGAGTAGTCTTGAGAAAAGTCATGCTCGTTAGGTTCAAAAGCGTGGATTTTCAGGCAACATAACATTGACTACCTATAAGTTCCATGCTAAAATCGAATGATAATTGACAAATGACAAATTGATATTTATTTATTTAAACATTTTCATTTTCAGTATGAATTTCGAAATGTAAGAAATGAAACTAAATAAAACATAATGAATATCAATTACCCGACAGGATCGGAAAATATGCAATCCAGGGGGTTCTTGCTCAACGTTGCTAGCATCTATTCTTATGGAACGATGATGACGGCTCTGGTTGTTCCATGCTCGTATTAGGATCCAAAATCACTTTATAATGAAAAACATCACAAGAGATGATATTCAGATTTCGTCTAATGAAATTCATGCTTACCGATTGATAATTAAAACAACAGTGACAGCAGATTTTTGAACCGCCACTTAGCGCCGACTTGATTCATTGCAGCAAACAAAATTCAGTTGGCATTGAAGTGACAGTGGTAATCATGAAAACCGGGAAAGTAAACAGCATCATCATTACTCTGTGATAAAATAATGTTCACTTTCATCAGGGGTGCCATTATGCCAGATTTATCTGTCACTGCCAGACTTTTTATCGACAAAAAGAGAAACCCTGCATAATGCCAGACTTCTTGAAATTAGAACAGATTAAAAAAAGCGTCGTTCAATCCCACTCCACTAAAGCGTTAAGTGATTTGCGTGACTGCAGTTCTCATCCACTGAAAACGATTCGTAGCTATTTTGTGCGAATAGGTAATTCGTTAAATATTTGGCTGCTACTGAAGAATGCGAGTATACAAGTCAAAAAATGACTCATTTTGGGACAACATTTGTAAAGGGCCTATCAACATTTGTAAAACCTCTTTGACCCTTTTCAATTGTTAGTCCAGATATTTACATTTCCGTGTATTGCCAGATTTTGCCAGATTTTTTATATGTGACATGCCAGATATTTTTCAAAAACTTATGGCAACGCTTCTCATGGATATTTTATGAAAATCCAAGGCACTGATCTGGAGAGTTAATGCTTGGATCTAAAACGATTCTAAATAAGTGCCCTGGTGAATTTTTCTAGGTTATCTTGCTTCAGATGTATTAACAAGCAGGGTTGCTTACATCTCGAAGGAAAAATTGAATTTATGTTTTCAGCTTGATAACGAATTCGTATCAACCAGTTCCTCACCACTTGATTGTACCTCAGTTTTTAACCGAGAAAAGCTGCTGCCAGTTCTTCAAATTCACACCTAAAAACCTTGAATATGGTTGAATGCAGAATACAACAAGCAAGCTTAAATTCGAAAACAATGCCACCTCTAAGAACTAACCGAAAATTGAACCCGAAAAAACAGAAAACCGTGATCGTAATATCTTTGTTCAATCCCGGGTGCTAATCCGTCACGAATTCCCATTCTCTTCTCTCTCATTATGTTTCATCTAGCGCATGGACCTAGGAGAGTGTCCCAAAGTGCACGATCTTGCCCTGCGAGCCGACTACGAGAATGCAGCCAAAAGTAAGGACTACTACTACGATGTCGACGTAAGTTTCCCTGCTTCCCTAGTTAAGCACCGCCTAATTCTTCATTCTTCTGACTGACTTTCCAGGCCATGGAACATCTGCAGGCCTTTATTGCCGACTGCGATCGTCGGACGGAGGCGGCCAAGAAGCGATTGGCTGAAACACAGGAAGAGCTGACGGCGGAGGTGGCTGCGAAAGCCAACGCCGTTCACGAGTTGGCAGAGGAAATCGGTAAGAAACTTGCTAAGGCAGAAGCTTTAGGTGAGGCAGGACAGGTAGAGGAAAGCATGCAACTGATGTCGGAGATCGACGAGCTGCGGGCGCGGAAGACTAAAGCCGAGCAAGAATATCGAAGTGCCATTCCGGCCAGTAGCTACCAGCAGCAGAAGCTGCGCGTTTGTGAGGTTTGCTCGGCCTATCTGGGCATTCACGATAATGACACCGCTGTCTATTCAAACTTTGATCTAACCGCAAATAGATACCAGGTCAAACGAAAAGTCAACTGGTGCCCGGCCTTTGAAAGTCTGTGCTCTCGATGAGCATCATTCACACTATCTGATTTTCGGATTCAATCACATTTTGGGTTTTAGTTTGACTTCCTGCAATTATTCAAATATAAAGTGGAAGTGAAAGGGGCCTCAGATGAATAGGGCAAGGAGTACCTAGTCGGAGGTAGCGGTTTCCAATTCCGGTTCTGCTGAGGTAATCTTTCGGGTTGGGAATTTTCTCGATTTCTCTAGATAGAGTATCATCAACAATCAATACGGAACTGACGATTTGAAATTGGTTCACTGTTGTAGAACCCCTAGGTCCCAAGTACACCTTTCAGTCCAACCGTTGCAATACACACTTGCACTTTTCGGTACTAGTTGCCTTGTTTTTGTTTTGATTCGCTATGTTATTTTGACAGAATATTTGAGGATGTGTTGGTGTGAGTTACGTTATTAGAGGCGAATCATTAAGCTAGGGACTGGTGTGCTAGTACTTCCTGAACCGAAAAATATATTCCTTTTCTTCATGACTATCCAGCCACTGGTCCAGATTCGTGTACCAAAAAGCTAGAGAATGAAGTAATCTGTAGTGTACTTACACAGTGTTCACTTTTTTAGTCTAGAATCCTTCTTTTGCACCATAGAGTACCTAGTTCTAGATTCGCTGTTGTTCGGTGATTCATTTAGCTTGGAATGGTTTGCCCTCTACGAGAAAGAGCTTGAACTAATGAATTCATTAATGAATGTAAAACCACAGACAGACATTCAAGCTCGAACAAAACAATTCAAATTTGTAGTGTAAATTTTAAATGTAATTAAGTTGAAATCATCTTGCAGAGTAGCGCTGCCTTGTCAACTTATTGCTATATTAAATCTGACAGGTAGACTGGCAACCCATTTTTCCATTACCAATACAAAATCAATCTGTGGCGCCATCTGTTAGGTTTTTGCTACTTGATATCTCTGACATGTTTTTACACAGGTAAATGCAGGGATGTGGCGAACAGAGCGGTTCCTGTAGTCAACACAGTCAACATCTCTAACAACCAAACGTCAAAAGATCCATTGTTTGTAAACAATGCTGGCGTTTCTACCCGTTGTAACAAACGTCAGACGGGCCTTATTCAAATAAGGTCCGTGATATGTTGCATACTGTCAAACGCTAGCAAATAGGATAGGGTTGCCAGGCCCCTGGGTAAATGAGATGAAGTCGAACATCTGTCTGCGGAAAACTAAACATCAGAAAAGTCTCGTAAAATGCTCTATTGGATTGCTATAATGAATAGAGTTACCATCTGTACGGAAACACAAAGATACCTGCGTTTCACAATATGATAATTTTAGGAGTTTTCGAAGCAATTGAGCGAAGTCATTTTCAATTTCAGTTAGGACTTTTCGCGTTTCTCCATCAAATCTTTCAGAAACTTTATCACCTCCGGATCGCGCATGAGCGAGCTCTTTCTTTTCGTTCAAACCAAGGTGAAAATATCCGGTTTTGAGTTCTACCTTGGAGCCGCTTTTTCACCGGCCGCCCGTTCCTGGCCATCATTCGACAGATTAGCGTCCGCATCCAAATCGACGGAGTTGAAACTGCTGTTGGTGGTATCGTTGCTGTTGCCTCCGCCGAGCGCCCCGGGAGAGAGCATCAGATGTTCCGGGTTTTTGGAACTGCTGCAGCCGCCGCTTAAGGCGGCGTTAATATTGAACGAACTGCCAGTTGAGGAACTCGTTGCGGTTGAGGTAGTTGACAAGTGCTTTGTCTTTTGTTTTTTAGTCTTTGTTCCTGATGACGGCCCTGCTGTTGCAGCCGCAGGCGAAGCCGGTGGGCATGCCGATGCTGTTGATGAGGATGGTGGGGGTGGTTCTGCTAGCGACGATGAACATTTGCCAGTTTCCTGCAGGCGCTTCTTCAGATGAAGATTCAACTTTTCCTTGATTTTGTTGTCTCCGCGCGGGATGGAGAGATCGTCTGGTTGCATGCTGAGGATAGTTTACTGAGTTTTACGCAGAATTTGATTACATTTTTCGAGAGCGGATGGGGGATTTCGCAGATAACACGCACAACTTGATCACAACAAACCGCGGGTGATGCTGAATGACGTTCACGACCAGACACGATTGGTTTCGAAAACAAAAAGCCGACGATGTTCGAAAAACCCGAACGTTGACAGTTTGTCGAGAAAAAAAAAGTACAACGTTTTCTGTTCATTTTCATTCTACGTGCGTGTGTGACATCTTGTAATTCCGAAGGTGTGGAAGAAAATCTGGATTATTTTGTGGATTCGGGACGTTTTTATCGCTGGAGGGTGATTAAAAACTCGAGGAACGATGACTGCTCACGATCAAATGCGGGCAATGCTGGACCAGCTCATGGGAACGGCCAGAAATGGTGAGTAGCGAAATTCCGTATTGCGGCGGTGAAAGCCTTGTCCTCCATGTTTGTTTTTGCGTTGTGAGGTAGATTTTTAGGCGTTGATTATAGTTCTGATTAAATTCAAGATAAGAATTCAAAATTTTGCTCAATGATTCGCTCTGTTTTTGTATTATCTATAATTGGTGAGAACTTGTTGGTGCAATATAATAATTTGAGCGCTTTCTCTTTCCAGGTGAATCCAACCGCTACTCGACCAAGTTCTACGACAGCAAAGTATGTAAAAGTTTTTTGTTAGGATGCTGTCCACATGAGATCCTCGCCTCAACGGTAAGTAGATCTGAATATAATCAAAATTATTATATTGTTTCTTTTCTGCCGATCGAATGCAGATCGATTAAACCTGCGGTCGCCGTTCGTTTTTGAATTAATTCCCCGCGAGTTATAGAAACTCCGTCTAGTAACTGAAGCAGAAGTCTTTCGAAACGCGTCCCCCCTCTGTTCATACATTCGTCGTGTGTAGATTTTCATTCCCGAGCACGAACCAACCACAAAAAAAAACTTGATCCTCCGGAACGATCGAAACCAAACTGTCCCTCATCTGATTCTATTGCAGACACGTCGCTACTTCTCTTCGAAACAGTGTTCTGAAGTAGTGGTTCCACCTTTTGGGATCAAAAAACGAACAAGAGTAGGGTTTTGCGACACACTAGCCGATGATCGTAAGTACTTTTTGCTGACTGAAGAAAATTCAAACTTTGATCATCATTCAAGCAAATTGATTGCCTTTAAGCACAGGAATTCTTTACGAATCTGCTCAAACTTTTAAAGATAGATCGAGTACGTGTTGTCCTCTTGCCCGGAGACGCGATGGGAATGCCTCCCGCACTTGGTCCAGCTTACCGTAAGTGTTTACATTCTAAATTTTCTGATT
>JASCZW010019719.1:0-13330 GCA_034211315.2 Aedes japonicus
AGATCATAAATTTATGGATTGCGCCAACCAGCTGGGTAAAATTTTTACCGATGGCTCGCCCTCCATCGAGCACCGAACTAAATTTAAGGTTAGTTCTTTTACAAACAACTCTTTTATTTTAATTTATTATCCTCAAAAGGACAGATTATTTCCACCTACTGTTGCTTGCCCCCAAGGACGCTTTGCCCCAAACAGCAGCGTTTTCGAAGTCGCGGCGAAACAATCGCCACGATGAGGTAAGATGGCGGCATGCACAAACCGACGCGATTATGCGCCCCCATAATCAGCCATTTTACCTCATCGTGACGATCGCCGTTTGGGAGAGCCTTGGTACATATCACCACCATCTGCTACGCGACCACCAGCTGCCTATGCGACCAGCTCCGCTGCCGCACAGCTTCAATGCTGCCAAACGAATGAGGCAAATTTTTCCTAAGTGTGCTTTCTCAGCTGCTTGCGAGACGTACATGGAGAGACGCATGACATGATTGGTTTAAGTCCATCTCTAATACAAAGAAGAAGAAGATGATGCAAGACGTTCCTTGCTTCGATTTGAAATCTGTGATAGGAAATTTGGTAAATTTACTCTGCAAAATGACATTATAAGACATCACCTTATATTTGCGTTATTTTCAAAAGCTTACTATTGTTTGAGAATAACGTTTGACAATTGAACTGGAGCGCGGTAAAATTTCCGACCGATTGAAGAAGAAATCATGTAAATCTATCGTGGATTTTTTGAGTTATTCGCGTACAAAACGTACGGTTTTTCGTGACGGTCGCAATATTTTAGATTTTCATTTGACACCCTACCCTTGCCGTAAGACGTAGTCTACGTCAAAAACTGTTTATTTCAAGCTCATACAGCTAGGCTCAATCTGATCAAAGTTACCCCGCTGATCAAAGATACCCCGGGTTACGGTACATAACTTTTTCAACCTCGATGATGTGCATCTAAATGAATGTAAAATCACAAAAAAAATTTTGCTGTGTAGTCACCTTAAAAGTATTTATTATATTGTGATATGAAAACCTTGAGTAGAAAATATGTAAGATAATCCAACAGGGATCGTAAATGATTTATTGTAGAAACTTTATTTGACCAGACAAATAAAATAAATAGTGAAATTAATTTGCGTACACGAGGAACTCAATGCGTTCATTTTTATCTTTATAGACGCGATTTCTTACGACTTATTGGTTGTTTTACATGAAAACCGAATAGCTTTCAGCTCAAATTTCCAGATAATCACCCGTTCATTTACATTATTTGATTGGACTCATGTTGTCAAAAAATTTCAGGTATCTTGCACGAAGTTTTTGAGTTATTGAAACACAAAGTTAATTCGATGAGTGGAAAAGAGCTGGACTGTGGATTGATATTAGACGAGATGAGTATCGACGAAGCTATGGAGTATTGCACAAACAATCAAAAGTATTTTGGGACAACAACTTTGCCGCCAAGCGACGAACTGGCTACACATGCTATGGTGTTCATGTTGGCTGGAGTTCATGTTCGTTGGAAGCAAATCGTCGCTTACGAATTCACCGGAAATTCAATTCCTAAGGGCTGCCTCAATTCCGTTGTTGATGAAATAATATCGAAGGCAGAGGGAATTAGTCTAAAATACACTTCGTTACTTCTGATTGTGGAGCCTCCAATAAGGCAATGTGGAGTGACTATGGCGTAAGTACGAAGAAAAATACAATTCATAACGATCTGAACATCGATCGAACATCCGGTTGAAGCGGACCGTAGATTGGAGTTTATCCCAGATCCCGTGCATGTCTTTAAGAATGCCGTGAACGGGTGGATCTCGAACGCTGTTATTAGTCTTCCCGATTGGTATGTGAAGAAAAAGGGCTTGACTACCAATGAAGTCAACCGAAACCATTTAACACTACTGGTAGCACATGAAGAAAACCAACGAACCAAAATGGCGCACAAGCTGACGGCGGCGGATGTTGATTTTGAAAGATCCAAAACTTCCAACGTGGACAAGATGAAGGTGAGCAATGCTACAAAATACTGTAACCATTCCGTGGCAGCTGCGTTGAGGGTTATTGCCGAAAATGATGATAACGAACCAGTTAAAGCAACATCACAGTTCATTGAAGATCTGTCCCAGTGGTTTGACCTTATGTCGTCCAGAACTCCCGAGTTTGCGTTGAACCCGTCAGATAAAGCCAAATACGATGCCGATATTCATCATTTAGAAATGATGGTGCATCTCGTGTTCGATATCAAGGTTAATATACACAAACTGTATTCTGCACAAAATAATGCATTTTCGTGTTTCAGGTTGGTTCCGATGGTCATCTGAAACCGTGGCAAGCTGCACTCATTATGGCCTCCAACGCTATCCTCCGATTACAGAAGAACATCTTAACAGATCTTGATTACCCGTATCTCTACACGTCACGGTTCACGCAAGACTGCGTGGAAAATTTGATTTCAGTTTTTCGGTCTAAACAGCGAAGACCCACTTCACTGCAGTTCAAGAGCCACCTCAGAACCATCACGCTGTCCCAGAATATGTTGGAAGTGAAAAATTCTTCGTACAGTTTGGACGATCGGGAATACCTGTCAGGTTTCATGGATCACTTGAAAAGCATCGATAATCAGCAGCAACCAAATTCGTCAAAAGCAGCTCCGAGCGCTGGAAAACTACTTGATTTCTTAAAGGTTGAAGTATATACTATGGCAAAACAACTTCTCTCGGCCATAGGTAATGCTGAAGATAATGGAGTATTCCATGTTTGTGGCTACATGATTGGGAGCATTAGCAAAACCAGTACTACTTGCTCTCTTTGTTGTCAAGGCTGTGTTACTCCAGCATCTTTTGATCAAATTTTTGGCAGATTCTCAGCATTGATGGCTGAAGGCAAAGGAAAATCCCACACCTATCCTTCAGAAAAAATCTCTCACTTTGTGTTATGCTTGGATTCTATTATCGCTGAACATTTTGCCGATATATCGTTCATCGACAAAAGTAAGATTGATGTCGCTCGATTATTATTGCAATCCCTCCCATTGGAGCTTCCAAATTGCCACAACATCAAATTCAAATTGATCAACAGATTTTTGCAGTTAAGAATGAAATCTGACAGAATTCGAAAAATCAGAAAGCGTAAATTTGACAGCCGAAGTATGTTGAATTGATCTGTTCAAGTTGATGAAATAAAAATAAGTCGTTGTTTTGTTTCTCATTCCCAAAAGAAAATCAAAATTGCCGTCAATTTGTCTTATGTATTATTTATTAATATCTGAAATACCAAATCAGAATCTTTTTTTTTTATCAAGGCTTTATCAGGTGTTTAAATATTCAAAACATCTCACCGTACATAATTCTCATCTAACTTATGCTCACAGTATCACAAATCCGGCATCGCCTCCCCTGTCTATAAAGTGGAAAACACCGTAATCCACTTGTTTGTCTTAAGTTTTCACATTTCTTAAAAAAAACGATCAGTTTAATTTATATTGTACAGCAGTTTCAATATAATTTTAGGTTCATATCAATTTTCAAGCAAATAATCGATCTCAATTTTTTTCGAATTTTTTTTTCTAGTTAGGTCTGCGGTGACATTTCGTGACAGCTGAATTAGGTCTGCATTGACAACCATAATTTTTGCATCTGTTTCTCCCTCCCAGTGTGAACGCATTAGCGAATATTTCAATGTGCTATCACCAGACGTCGTTGCAATCATATAAAGAGAGTGTATCGTCTATATTATTCTAGAAAATAATATCTGGGACATTATTGTTCATTTACTATCATTCGTGTGATGAAATTTTCACCACTAAATAAACGATCCTTCTGAATCAAATAAGTTTCTCGGTATGAAAACTAGAGGCGCAACAGTAAATTCAAAGAAGCGGCCAAATACTAACTGAAACGGATGAATTGTGAACGGAAGAAGGCAAACATACAGTTGAACTAGTAAAATGAATTCGGCAATAAAACAATCGCATCATCTTTTGTGTTTGAAATCTTCAACATATTTCCATTTCTTCTTTATAAAAAAAAAGCCGCCATAGACCCATTGTCCGCTTAAGTTCATCAAGAAATCACCATATAATAAATTAGTAATCTAAATTCACTTCACCGCTGCTCGCTGGTTTGTCCTTCCGGGCCTCAATTTGAATAACAAATTTCGGTCATACTCATTGTTTTCTAACAGATAACCAAAAAAATGTCCTGCCAAGTAAAACACTATCGCTCAGCAGAAAGTTCACGAAGCCAGGGCAGTTGAAAAACACCTCGCCTCCGTGAGCGTAACCTTTATCTGAAATACCTAGAACTCCACACAGAAGAAGAAAAAAAACCCACCCAAACACAAGTTTTTGAACTTTCACCCACAAACCAAAGCGACCCACGTGAGCAATCCAACCGAAAGTCGAAGGTATTAGTCTGATTTTTTTTCCCTGGACATGACGGAATAGCGGTGGAGGAAAATCCCACGGTCGTTCCAAATATGCATAGCATACCTTCTCGAATAAATTTACTCGAAACCGGCACAGTATGGCTTTATGTAGTAACCTAATAACAGAGAATAATGTGGGCGAGTGAGAGGAACACCAGCCTCACCAGCGAAGAACGGCTGAGCAAAGTGTTCAGACTGGAAGTGGGAACTTTTTCCCCTTTCATGTTAATCCGTCCGTATAAAGTGATTATCCAAGTTCAACAACTTGCAGACGACCGAACGGAGGAAGAGTAGAGCTTTCACACTACTGTCCTGAAAATTCCCAAACGGTTTTGAGTTTGCATTGTGATAGGAAGCTGTTGATGGCGGTTCAGGGCGGAAAGTCGGCCGGTTGACACAAATTCTATATTTTTATCACTTCATTGCGTGAGAAGTTATTCTGATCATCGAAATGGTTTCCGTAGTTCTGAATGGTTGTGAGAAACTTTCCGGTTATGCTTATTAGTGCATGAACATTTGTTGGAGATTTTGCCGGATAAGTAACTGCCCCCTGGACGAGATTGTAACTAATTGATAAATTAACATGAAGTATGATACACTATTGCAGGAATAACATAATACTCCAACTACGAACGTTAATCCCATATACTGGTCATTTCTACTGTATTATTATCATGGAAATCATTCTGTGTAAGCTGGCACTTTACCAACAACTGGGATGTTTTGTTAAATGTTTTGATGGATGAATGTTTTTCGTTGATGTTTTTGTACAGCTTTTACAATTGCATATTTCTATTCTTTTGATTAAAATTCTGAAGCAAAGGTAAAGTTCAAGGTAGAACACTATTGAATGATTTCGAAATCGATTCCTCGACGTGTTCCGATAACTATGGCCCGGTAGTCTATCCAATCATGTGACACATCATGTTACATCACGCCCAATTCAATGAAAAAAACAGAAGTGGGCATATTGAGTGTCCAGGATTTTTGGCCGCATTGGCCGCACCCAGGCATGTTTCGGGTGCCCCACGGGAAATATCAATTTCTTGACTTGAATCAAAACCTAGTCATGCAACTCCTTAAACCATCATTCATTCCAAAACAACATTGTTGTTGTAGTGGCTTAGTCAAATCCCAAGCAGCACACATCGGTCAAAAATGGTTGCAACAACTTGATTGTGACTAATTTGAGTCACAAAACAAAGTATTACTTTAACTGGCTTGTAACAAATTTGCTACTAGGGATATCAATCCCGTTGAACATATCCGGACATGTTCTGGGTAGAAAGTGGACAATTTCACACGTAGACCAGGAATTATCAATATCATAACGAGGTCATTGTTGACCAAACCGAGAGCCCAAAACCACATTGACCATAAACATTTGTATGGGCAAATTATCGAAACCCAGGAATCAGTGACCTAAAGTCATTTCACAAATTGGATTTTGCAAACAATTCGCGTCATTCATTGGTCGAGTAATTCAGGTTATTATTTTCTTAAACTGTTTGTGTTGAAATTTCTCCTAAACTATAACAGCAGCCTGTGGTTGAATCTGGAAATTGCATTGTTTACTGTTATGATTATACACGCAATCGACCAATTTCTCGATAGGGATGTGAAACCTTTGACAGGAGCAGTGATACTATAAATGAAATCATTACAACCATTACGAATGTCGTTATGAGATTTTACTCTTCCGGAGTGTCAGCAACTTGTCCTGGCAAATCGAATTCATTCCACCAATCAGCAGTGGCAGCTTTCCTGGGAAGAAAAATGAAAAAGGAATTCAATTGCTCCCGCGGCAAATATAGAATCGTTTTTCCAATGAAAATGCTAATAATCGTAATCCGACGATCATCTTTGCTGTGCGATGACGATGAAGACGACAGCAACCGCTTACTTAGGAACCCTCTACTTGTCCTTTTTCTTGTGGGCATTTCGGCGTCAATGGTGGAATGATGTTGGAGAGGAATTTTTCTTTCTTTCTGTCCATTTCATTTTCATTCAATTCCAACGCGTTCCTTTCACCACGCCCCAGCTTTGGATTCATCTCCTGGGAGAACTCTCCGCCCGAGATGGGACAAGTTTTCTTCGAAATTACCGTTTATGCGTGCTCATGACATTTTTTATTCATCTGCTCGGTATACATGTGTCTGCAGTCGACGGCAATTTGTACAAATTATCTGCAGCTTGCCGCAAACTTTCGCACCCTTCAGAGTATACCAGAGACTGTCTTTCGCCCTGAAGGATAGACTGATGGCTTGCTAAAAGGATACTTTCAGAAAAAGCGCGAGAGGTACTTTTAGTTATACACTGTTAGTTATGCATGGATCAATCAGATCGAATAAAAATGAACCTTAAATTTTCAAGTAAGTTTGGAAAATATATGAAGTAATCTTTTCCTACTGAACACCACTTTTTTCAGACGAAAGTGTTTCAAAATAATGCTCAATCGGGCTCAATTCATCCCGGCGAACAAACTGCTTTATCTTAAACGTATCAATATTAAGCCCATTATTTTTATAGACACGTTTTAGGCCGTCGGCAAAATAGATGAACTGACTGGATTTATTGAGCTAGCTTGTTAAAGTTCTGACGTTTCTTCACCTTCTAAAGTCTGTTTCGTATAGAACTGTTTCTGTTCCACCCCAAACGGGTGATTTCTATGAGAGTACGAACAATCTAAGGATACCATTTTGAAGGGTTTTAAGCTCTATGGGAAACATACAAGACAAAAGTTCTACTTTTTTGATGAATTTTCGAAATGCTCGCTGAAGTCCACCCAACATTACTCTTGTCTGGCTTATTTGCTATCTATCTTAGGATCTCTCTAAATCAGACGGTGTTTTGATTGTTTTGCCCAGTGCTGAGCTCCATCACGGTACTGACAGCGTTAGAATTGACAAATGAGATTCTTGCAATTGACAATCAAAGCAACAGAAGAGCATCTCACTCTCTCAAACTTCTCATCATCATGAAATAACAACCGAGAGATATTTCTCTTTCGCGTTTCTCACTCATTCTCTATATCTTGTACAAGTCTAGGATTTTTTTTCAATAGGGCGAATCTAACAATGAGAAGCTTTCTCCTCTTTCGCTCTCTTTCATTTATTACAGCGCCATTATAAATCTTTGAGTGGACTTTTAGTACAGATAGAAATACAACAGTGCTGCCACTATATCTACAAATAGTTGAATGAAAAACGTAACGCTAACTGAATATGAACGAAAGAGATAGTAATCAAATAGAGTCTCTCAATTGCAGATTCGCCCTAATGAAAAAAAAACCCTAGAAGTGTTCTGTGATACGATCGTATCACCAAGAATAAATATACCGTCATGGAAATTGACCGTCATTTTACTTCTCTAGTAAACAGACGGTCATGATGGTCATCGCTAGTAACGGTGTTTCTACCGTCAAAATCAGGAGACATTACTATAGACACCTAGTAATAGACCGGACAACGTGAGTCTGGCACAGTTGATGTATCCAAACAATCGTCAAATCAAAGGAAATGCGAGGAAATGTCTGGTTTTTGATACAATGATGGCGGCACGTTGTCCGGTCTATTACTAGAGTGTCTATAGACATTACCCCGTCAGTGGCGATATGGCCGTAGATTGAGCTTTACGATTGAAGGTTCAGTTGTTGTTTTTCTTTTCCTTTAACCCTTATGTGTATGACAGCGAACCCTGGTAGCTTTTAAGGTTTTACAATTTCATTTTTTCAACAGGAAGCTGAAATTCACTGACATTTTTGTAAAAAACGGAAGGCGAATTTTTGAATAAAAACATTTTGTAAAGTACCAAGAGGGGCCGAAGGCTGTTCGTCAGCTTCCCGGGTATCCACTAAATTCAAAATGATTGAACTTGGCAATTATTAACCTATTTTAAATCTTTGCTAACCGTGACCATTTAATTGCTTGATTTCCGGTGTTCCGGGTTTCGGGGCTGTGATGTGGCACGGAGACACTCATTGGAGAATATCAATTGAATTTCCGGAATGGACGACAAAATCTTTGGAAAATTCTTAAAAACTATTCCATTGTCGGCCACAAGCCGATTATCCCAGAGCGGCCATTCTGTACAACGTTTCCGTGGTACTCGAGTGACCACGAACATTTTTCAGAAGAACCCCAAGAACACGGGCAGCAAAAGCCGTGAAATTTCTCCAGTAGATATTTCTCAAATACTTAGTAGCCATCTGATGATTGTTTTCGGACCCGTCAGGTTCCGAAGGAATCGAGTGGCCTTTAATATTCTTAAAAGGAAACTTGCAATATAGGTTTCAAAATTCAGAAATTTATCCAGAAGGCTATTTCCTCAACGTTTACTTTCGTTGTTCATCTAATGATTTATTCTCGGCCGGTCATTCCGGAACAGATTCCCGTTTGGTCTCGAGTGGTCATGGACATCAAAATTCATACTAGCTGTAGAAGGATGCTTTTATCAATTGCTTGCGGCCATCTGATGATTTGTCATCGGACATGCAATTCGAAAGCTTCCCGTGGGCCCTTGAGTAGCCATGAATATTTTCAGAAGGGAAATCAGAATATGGGTTTCAAAATTCATTGAATTTCTTCATGATATTTCTCAATGTTTTATGGCTAGTTTTGTTGATGGCCTCGTGAGACCCGGATGGATCGTGTTCCGGCGAGATGACCAACCTGGAGGACAAATTATCAGGTGGCAACAAAACGTTGAGAAAAAGCCTTCTGGAGAACTCTTTATAATTTTGAAACCATATTGACAGAGTTTCTTCTAAACATGATAATGGCAAATCGGAGGACCCACGGGAACTCTGTTCCAGAAAACCGGTTCGATCAGATCATCAGATAGCCACAAAAACGTGGAGAAATAGCCTACTAGGGAAATTTGATAAGTCTGAAACTCCCACGGGAACCTGTTCTGGGACAAATCATCAATCAACACAAAACGTTCAGAGATGTTTTCCTTCAAGAAATTTTATGAATTTTGATACCAGATTCTTCAAAGTTTTGTTTCTGCAACTGAGGACCCCACGGAACCTATTCTGAATAATCGGTTCGGGGAAAGATCATCAGATGGCAACAAAACACTAGAAATATCCGCTCGAGAAATTTCTTCGAATTTTGATACCCATATTAAGAAGATCTTTCAACATAGTTTATGGCCATTCTGAGATCCCAGGGAAACCTATTACAGAATGCACAGTTCCAGGAATGTTATTACAATCACAATCAACAGATACAGCTCGTGGGAATTATCTCTGGTGATCCGGGAAATCCAATTGAATTTCTACGTGCATCCTACCGGCACACAGCCCGGCAACCCAGATTTCCGGAATCAGATAAATCCAAACGATATTGCCGATATCCACAAGGTGAGTTTTTAAATCCAGAGTGCCAAAAGAATTAAAATTGGACAATAATTGCCAGAGGTTAACACCTATTATAGTGTTGAAAATATTTTGTCTTGCATATCGTTTTCAGATCTCAAGTAACAATTCAAATGAAAATTGGTTTTATTCATGTTTTATGGTTGTTTTATCAACGCATTATGGAGATCATTTGGTTTTATCAGGGCATTTTCTAAGTTAAGGTGGTTTTAATTGATTAACAGTTTTTAAAAGTGATTTAAGAACACTTGAAGAAACCTCCATAAAACTACATCATTTATATGTGTAATTCACCTTATGAGTAATTTTATAAGATACTTGAGTCCCTCCCTCAAGACATCGTTCCGACACTTTCATAAAACCTGATGAAGCTTTGAACAAGTTTTATGACATTCTTCTTTAAGATAAATGTATCTTGATAATGCTGTCATAAAATGCTTCAAGAACCATTTGATTTCAAAGAAAAGCACATACTCTTGAGAAAGAACATTATGTGAAAAATGAACAAACTGGACAATGGACACCCATAGCTGAAGAGAAATATAAAATAATGGATCGTTCAAGCGGAAATTCAATAAAAACCTATCCAATATATTGAATAGTCCTTCATCTCACCACTGTTAAATCTAAAGTCGGAAGTGGTGCGCTGGAATTGCTCAGTGATCTACTACACAGCGCACTCCATTCGAAGTTAGGTTTAACATTTAGATTAAGAGGAAGAAATCATTTTTCAGCTCAACTGATGCTTCCGCCTTCCAGTGCCATTTATCTGTTATTCTTTCCAAAACCATTGTTAGCATGTTCAAGTTAAATTTTTGTTTTGTTTTATTTTGTGTTTTATCGACATACGCTGGTGATTAAAAATATGAAATTATAAGCTGTAATTATGACTAAGAACAACAATTATGCAAAGGCACTTTTGATTTGCACGTTCACATTTTCTTTGTTTATAATGTGCCTTTTTCACACTGATTTTATGGCTATCTTACGAGAGACTTGTTTACCTTGAGCAATTTTAACAAGTTTTATTCAAGCGTAACTCATCTTTTTCAAGAGTAGAACAAATAAAGATGAAGTTATCGCGCTCTTCAAAAAATCTTGTTAGTCTTGTGCAAGAAATATAGGTTTATTTGCGTTTTATAGTGGTTTAAGATAAAACCATTGGAAAAATGGCGAGCGTGGCCTTCTGGATTCCCTCGGAATGGTAGCCATTTTCATAAGTATGCAACAAAACTCTCATTTTTCCAATGGTACGAACAAACAATGCTGTTTAAATACATTTTAAAACATAAAATGGATTGTAGACACAATTAATTCAAGATCAAACAATTTATTAGTTGAATTTTCAACTATTTTTTTTATTTTTTAAATAAGTCAATGTTCTAGCAATAATTAAGAGGCGCATTAAAATGTTCGAACTTTTGTGGCTGTAAGACTCCAATAAAGTGAATGTCGTATGAAAAAATCATCATTTGCGGGCAAAAAAACAGAATGCATTTTTGGTCAATTTTTCAATTGAATTTACACACGTATCCACTTTGGAAGAGAAATATAGTAGCTTCCACTCAATACAAAAAAAGTCCCATTCAGCAGAACAGGAAATGAAAAATGGAATCTTCGAAGCATATTTGTGACGGACTGGAAGTGTTCTTAAAGAGGAAAATCATAAAACTATCAAACACTTATGGTGGTTTTACCATAGTTCAAATATGATGTCGAATGTAATTACAAATGTGTACCGATAAGGCTATCAAGTTTTAAGCGAACCTTGGAAATAGTCTTGATGCCCTCCTGTAGTATGGGCCTTCTGGAAATTAAGAGGGTTTTATGGCTGTTTTATCGATGTTTTGTAGAATATCTAGTTTTATGCGTAGTTTTATCAAATGAGTCTTGAAAACTTCTTCAAGTGTACCTTCAAATTGAATTTGTTGCCTGGGATATAATAAAGAGAGTGATTGATTTTCCTACTCTCTTCATATCACATTCTCCTCCAGCAGTCAGTGTATGCTTTTGTCACAAACGGTCAAATGGGATCAACCTGTTTGTGAGTGACACAGATATTTGACCATCATTCGTGAAAGTTCTAATGATCATGAGAAGATGATGGTCCTACGGTCTTATAAATCGTCGTGAAAATGCACAGCACCGGTTTGCCCACATTTTTTAAATTTACGCTTGATAATTGCCCATGAAAATCTGGACTACCGTATACACGATATTGCTTGCACCATCATACAAATAAGGTTCCTGTTTCACCCTTGCAAACAATGTCTAGATTTTCTTTACAGGCACGTAAGCTATAATTCATATCATAGTAGGCTGCGAGTAAAAGAAGACGAATTTCCTCAGATTGACAGTTGCACCACGACGAAGTGGCAGCGAACTCGTGATTTGTCCCACGCGTAAATGTCTTAAACAGACATTTCAATTGCCGCGAGAGTGCCCTCTATGGACACGTGAAAAAGGGTCTTAAACCGGGAAAAGAAAGAACAACTCTAGGATTATTTTTCAATAGGGCGAATCTAACAATGAGAAATTCTCTCCTCTCTCGCTCTCTTGCATTTATTACAGCGCCATTATAAAACTTCTGAGGGATTCTTTAGTACTGATTGTTGAAACACAACGTTACTCGACTGGCATGCTCCCATAAATAGTAGAATGAAAAACGTAAAGCTGAATGGAATATGAATGAAAGAGAAAGTAATCAAAGAGAGTCTCTCAATTTGCAAGATTCGGCCCTATTGAAAAAGACAAAAAACCTAGAACTATCCGCAACAGTGTGGCCACAGGTCGTTCGAGGTCAGCTCGGATTCTGAGGGAGTTATTGCCTTGCCTACAAACGGAAGAATTCGGGTGAATCCCATTACGTTCAATGAGGAAAATGACAGCGGAACACGGAATCAGCGACATAACGACACGGAAGATCTTAAATGAAAGTCGAGGGCACGGAAACTAAACTCACATTATTACCATCCTAATCCGAGAACTAAAAGTTGAGTGATGTCCGAAAATCTTACGAACATAAAAGCGTGTATCTATCCAAGCATCCTGCAAGCGTTATGGTGTTTGGATTGATAGCTTCCGATGGCAAAAAATGAAACCGGTGTCCATTCCAGACGGCGATAGAGTAAACACGGACGTCTGCATGGAGATTGAAAGGTGAGTATGCTCTTCCGTGGATCAAAGAGCAATGCGGCCCGAAAACCATTTGTTGTCATTTCAATTGGATGAGGCTCTGTGCTACACCACGAACCTCACTTATACAGTATGAGGTGCCAGTATATCCACACCTCTGCTTCAAATTTGTAATTTTTCCTGTTATCGATTCAAATATTAGTTGATAAAATGAGTGTTGTTATGCGTTTGGTCCATTATATAGTAATCCTATCATTATACCACGTATATATACTCTGAATTGATCTTCGCTCTTGAAAATCTAATGCCAAGATCAACAGAAAAATACAAACATGCAAAAAAAGTTTATCCACACCAAACATGCTAAGTACCATTTTGCCGTGTATT
>JASCZW010019720.1:0-13318 GCA_034211315.2 Aedes japonicus
CTATACATAAACTAACAATATTAAAGGGTGAACACGAAATTATTGCGACACCGAAAACGTCATGCCAATTTTCTTATAATGTTTAAAATCAAACCAAAATTTTAGGGTAGTTTTATACATATATTTACTTCAAAAATCAAAAGAAAAGTTAACCGATGGAGCCTTGAGTGTAAAATTGAACGCATTTTTGCTTGATGCCCTCCATCAAAGTCTTTACAGTGTCATCCGGTACCAGTTTTTAAGTTTTTTTTCCATTTTCTCAACATGTCCTTCTCGTCTTTGACTGTCTTCTTGCTCTTCCAAAGTTCCCGCTTCATCATTTCCCAGTACTGCTCCACCGGGCGCAGCTCCGGACAGTTTGGCGGATTCATGTCCTTTGGAACAAAATGGACAGAATTGGCACCATACCACTCCAGGACACTTTTAGAATAGTGGCGTGATGCCAAATCTGGCCAAAATAGTGGAGCTTCGTCGTGCAAGAACGGCAAAAGGCGCTTCTCGAAGAAACTCAGATTTGTAGATCTCGCCATTTACTGTGACCTTTGTCACGAAAGGCTCACTCCTCAGTCCGCCAGAGCAGATGGCCTACCAAATGAGATATTTGGAGGCGAACTTCGACATTTTCTTCTTCTTAAATTTGTCGTCCACATAGAACTTGCTCTTGCCGGTGAAAAACTCCAACCCCGGAATTTGCTTAAAATCGGCTTTTATATACGTTTCGTCGTCCATCACACAGCAGCCATATTTTATCAGCATCTTCTCGTAGAGCTTCCGTGCCCAAGTTTTAGCCGTCGATTGTGGCCGCTCATCGCGGTTTGGGAAGTTCTGTACCTTGTATGTATGTAGTCCAGCTCTCTTCTTTGCATTCTGGACGTAGCTCTGCGACATGCCGATCTATTTAGCCAAATCACGGCTTCAGACGTTGGGATTTGCTTTAATCATCCGCTTCACCTTTCCCTCCGTCTTTTTGTTCTCCGGTCCCGGTTTTCTTCCAGCTCCTTTGCCGTCAACCGCTCCTGGAACCGCTTCAACACTCTGGAGACGGTTGAATGGTGAATGTTCAACATTTTTCCCAACTGCCGGTGCGACAGGTCAGGAAATTTCAGGTGTTTGGAAAGAATTTGTTCTCTTGACTCGCGTTGGTTCACCTCCATTTTCGTTGAATCGAAAAACACGAGTTTGACAGCATGTAAACAATACACATCAATGAGAAAGTGTGCAAAATTTGGTTGATTTTTACCCAATGGTAAAAAAGTTATGCCCTGTTGAATGTGTCGCAATAATTTCGTGTTCACCCTTTATAAAAGTGCGATTCCGTGTATGTGTGGGAAGGTAAAATGAAATAGGTCAGGTCAATTTGTTGCAAACGTCAATTTCCTCAACTCGCTGCTTTGTTTTGCCTATCCGTTCTCGAAAACGTCGATTGCTTTGACCACAAACTTGTCTACTAGGCGGTTATGAAACAGACACAACCACACTTTTAGTCTGTCATGGATCTTTAGATTGGCAGTGTTTACTTCTTATTTCATTTACTTTCACGTTAATGTTAGACAAAGTGACGGTGACTACAAACGGGATGCTTCGTTTAAAAACAAACAAATGTAAGAGACAGCAGGCTTTACGTTACAATACCGGTGGGCAATATCCATGGTTAAAAAAGAAGAGAGGAAACATGGACTCTCTCAAAAGCAACAGTGATGCCGTAGCTACCGCTCAACAGCGAAGCGTTATTCGCATTATTATCGTTGAGTTGAGCATATGACAGTGCCAGATGACGAACATTTGAATCATAAGCATCGATCAACCTCAAATGACTGGAAGAAACATGAAATAGATAATGATTTCAGATCATCTAAACATGAAATAAATTTACTTCAATGTTCAACATCACATTCTGGCAACTAGCCTAGATGTGAGAAAGAGCTGATGAAGACATTCCCTCGCGGTACACGCGGACATATGCAAAATACACAAGCCAAAGTTTAAGCGAACTTCTTCAGCATGTAGGAAACTGATGGTTTTTAGAAGATGTATTTTAAATCTTCAAAATTACAGTTATAAAGTGGGAATCAATTACGTTTTATACATTGAATCATTAGCTCGATATATAAAGCTTATTTTTTTTTTACTTATTTATTTTCCGTCGGCCTATTTCCTCACATGGTGACAATCACCGACGCCAGGGAGACGACTCCACCGCCTGGACCCTACCTAACGACTCATGACTATGAACCGGGACCAACGGCTTTACTTCCCTTCCGAAGGAAGACGTGACCAAGATTTTTTCGCCTCAGAAAAACCACCGACGTCGACTGGGATTGAACCCAGACCCACTGGGGTGCCAGTAGCAGTCACGCTTACCACTACACCACCGACGCCGGCGTATATAAAGCTTATGTTCGTATAATTAAACGTGAAATAATTTGGAAAATGTAGGGGTTTTAGACCTATTTTCTGACAACTGGTTAAAACAGTCACCCCTGATTAAGCCGTTCCTTAGAGTATGTCGGCAAAACTTCTTAAAGAAATAATACATTACAAGTTATAATAGATCGATTCTTAAGCGCTCCGTACATTTTGAAGTTCTTCGCAGTTCGTTTCTTTGTAATTGTTTTTCTTTCTCGATTTAATCACACCTCAGTTGTCTGGATCCAGTTTTGTTTGCTGAAGAGAAAGTGCAGTTTTAGTAGTGCGATACCAAACAAGTTTTGATTTCAATTGCCAGTCGTCGAGATATTTTACACAGCATCACTGCGTGGTCACGCACACTTTACCGGTATAGGTGCCCACAAACGTTTGTCGCCCGGCAGCATCAGATAGTACATATAAAATAAGTGTTTTGTTTTCCGCTTCCTCTCCTGAATACATTGTAATTTCCTTATGCGTGTTTTTGCATTAAGCTATGGTTCGTTTTGTATTGTATATGTGTGTTGATTGTGTCAGTGGTTGAGCGCCATAAGCACCCACGGATAATCCATGGGTGAGGTGTCAGTGGATGATTTATCTCAGACGCCTCAAATGATAAGGTAGCTCATGAAGTTTCACGATCATAAGACTATCCAGCTGATTCATGTTCAGCCCAAAATGAAACGTCTTTATATTTATCAGGTAACAGATGATCTGACTAAACGATTTTCGGCCGTGACTGAGATAACTGAAGTTAGATCCACTAAACTTCGGGTCACTGTGTCCAACCTCAAGCACGCTGACCAGATTGCTGACCCTTAGCTTTTTATACTCGTGTACAGACTTTATAACGTCTTCAGTTTTCGCGACAAAATTGTTGAAGTAGATCTTACGCTTCATATTGGCCCAGAAATTCTCGATTGGACGCAGCTGGGGGATGTTGAGTGGTTTCACTGACTTGGGTATCACACCGATATTCAGCCGCTCAATCTCTCCCAATGATCGCTTAGAGTAGTGAGCCGACGCCCGATCCGGCCAGAGCACCGCGTCTTCGCCCTTATGGTATTTCTTGATGAACGACGCAACTTCCGGCTGGCATTTCGTACTATAAATTTGATGTTGTAGATGCCGGAACGGGCGTATCCTTTTTCAACAAAGTATCGAACGATGTCCCTTTTCGACGCGGTGGGGTGTCGTTCTTTGGACGCGCACACTTTTGCACGGAGTTGCTTCACTGTTTTTGCCATCACGGTTAGGGGTCGACTGATAGAGCTGTCACATTTTATCTGCGGACTCATGGGTTACTATGATTGATGCTGCATGGGTAGTTTTGTCAGTGCGGGTGAAGGTAAACTCTTGAAAAATCGGCGATTTTTGTCCATTTTTCTAATGCAAACGTTATATCACCTCGGGGTATTGAAATTGAAGGTGTGGTCTTCAAAACGAGTTTGACCCTTGAGATCCTGCAGAAGTAGGTGGTTGGTCGTTTTAAGATACACCTACTTTCTTCAGCTAAGATACTGAATGTGCAAATACTAGGCACAGTATCAATCACTAAGGGTGAACAGAAGTTTATCACTTCAGACTCGTTCAGCCCTCCCTCAATACGTCGAGTTGGGTGTCGTGACCTGACCGAAGTTTTCCGTCTTGATAATCTTGATAAACTGTTGCTGCTGCTACTGGTCCGTTGCTGTCAAAGTTCGTTACAAGAATGAACTGAATCAGCACAGCTAGCTGGTTTTTATAGCCAACGCCATCCCATGTCAATGCGTTGCGTTGGTTTTGTTTATTCTTACGAAGTGAAGAGAATTTCGCAAAGCATACTACAAGTTTTATTTCCTTTCACGCTAAGTTGATTATACTCAAATCGAATGATAATTTTATCAAATCGAAAGGTAAATTATTATTTTTAAAATCCTACAAAGCATCTTAACATTTCCTTCACACAAACTCTGTATACTACAATCCCCCCCTCGTCTACTCTGAACTTTTATTTTTTTTTTGAGCTGTTATTCAATTGAATGTATTATAAAGAATATGTTTAATTTTCTTCACTTTGTTGGTTAGCATACGCATAATGTAGCTTTCTTGTTTTATAAATTTAATTTTAAAGTTCAGCTTCAGATTATCAATTCCATGATTGATATAAATTTCAATTTTCTCATTGTCGCTTCATGAATAAGAAAATCTGAATCTTTGAGCTTATAATGCCTAATCATGTCCTTAATCTCTTGCAAATGATACATGCAAATTCTGTTTTCCAGAAGCAAATCGTTAAAATCAGTATCTGCCACAAATATTCAACAAATTTAATAACAGTCTGACAAGCATATAATTAGTCTCATTAGTATCTAAATATCTGTACACAAATTTACACAACTAAATACTTTAAATTGGTATATTTTGGAACATTATCCCAATAAATTTCATTTGCCTCAGAAGAAATCACTATTGTCTTCAAGATGATCATAGGTCAGCATTACTATTATTTTCAAATTTATAATTTACCAAATAAATCCTTTGTAAATCAAATAGTCTATCTGCAATCTCATATATATATATATTATATATTTATATAAAAAAAGGGGGATATTTTTTTTGTTTAACTTCAACATTTTTACGTGACAATAACTATAGATATAATCTTTGATTTTACATACTTATCAACTCGAATACCACCATTTCAACATAAAAGCTTATCGCCAGCACCTAATTTTTTTTTTTTTTTTTTTTTTATACAATCGGAAGCCCCGTTTTGCCAATTATTACCAAAGCATATTAGACTATGATTTTAACATAATTAAAACCTTAATTTCCAAAAAACATGCCAAAACCTACTGCTGATCGCTTCATGGTTGCCAGAAATCACCACATTGCAATCAATTTTACTATTGCCCTATTTAAACATCAACATTCTGTTCACAACACCATTATTCAACATAACAATCAAACTCAAAATCATAACTTGCAATATTGTCAAAGCTTTGTGGAGATTTTCAATAAATTAGCTTGGTTCAACATGGATCTGAGCATGCACAGGCTTCTTATCTTCACCATATTAAACAAATTAAACTTCTTTTCTAAATCTTCCTTGCTTATAACTTTAACGTATAAAAACTTTTTCACTCAAAATGACTTGCAACATGTTTGTATCATAGCTTTAAGTTTTATTTTGATCTCAATCCATATTATTAGAAACATCAACAATCGATATGTTTGAATTTAAATATACACGTAAACATTGACTTAAGCACGTTATTCAATACCGTCACTATAACCTGTCTCGTTGATAATCTGAAATTCCCAAAATCGACTGTAAATACCATACTGAAACGTTACCGGGAAATACTATCGCAGGATTGCACAATACTAAACAAACGTTGAAACAGAACGGACTACCAGAAACAATGATGTCCGTAGGGTAGTCCGGAACAATCCTGGGTTCTCTTTGTATTAACGGGTGAAAAGTGTGAAAAGGTTCTCTGCACCGTACAGTACAGTTCGACGAATCTGTCAACATGTAGGTTTCCAGTCATACCATGCCACAAGCACCCTCAACAGGACCCTGAAACAGAACCTGATTGCCAAACGCCGCGCAAGAATGCTGTACGAGTAAGTGCTGATGACAACAATCTCAAAATTCATCTGATTTTCAGAAATGCTGAAAAAAAAGGTGGCATATCAAGTTTACAGCTCTATTGTGCAAACAATGATGAGTGGTTTTAAGCGAAAAGTCTGATAATTCATTCGAAATGCTAAAGCATAATTGGCCGTAGTATTTTCCTTTGAAGTTCAAGAAATTCACAGCTGAATGAAACCTTAACCGCTTTTCTTATGTACTTATTTGAAAAAAAGTGTTTCATTTTATGCCGCAAAATACTAAGTGGATCACGCTTTATATACATCGAGATATTAAAAGAGCTTCGTGAAAATGCAATGGTTTCATTAACAAATTTAAATAGTTCAAAACGGATTGGAGAATTATAGGCTTCTTAACGATACCATATTAGACCGCACTCGTTCTCTAAATCTGTATTACTAACAACTTTACACATAAAATCGTTCTGAGTTAAATATGATGTCCAAATGTTCGTATCACAGCATTAGTTTTAATTTTGATATTAATTTCACAGGTTTTTGACAAAACAAGTAATATTATCTACGGCATCAATATCAATACTGTTTGAATTTAAATACATACATAAACATTGACGTAAGCCCAGGATAAAGTACAGTCACTGTAACGATTGTAACAGTCATAACTGGCCAGTTGTTACATGTCTGATAATGTCAGCTTAGAAAAAAATAAGCATTTAGCGTCAAAGTTAACAATCGAAATTGACAACCGTAACTGACAGCTTATACAGTTGAAGCTTCCAAGCTCTGATTGAAATCTATCGTAGAACAAGAAGGCCATCTTCTCATGGCAAAGCAAAATTCAACAGAGAACACAATCATTTATGATTAATTGTTTGCTCATTCTTAAGATCAACTTCCAAAACACCTTGAAAAGCCATTCATTTCAATAATTTCATTCTCCTTTCAATACCATCCCTTGTATTCTGGCAAAATGGTGACATTTTGATTTCAACTACATCTCTTGTGGTCTTATTATAAGGGCAGTTATTATGTCGATCAATTCCATTCTTGAATCACGATCGACTAACTCCATTGCCTATTACCTCGTTTTCTTCCGTTATTCTGTCAGAGAGGTTCTGTTTTGCCCACCTCGGCCTACTCCACTGCCCTTTTCCGTCAGGGAGCCTTACCGAGGGTTCTTATTATCTCCTCCGCCCTTCCGTCGGAGGGATTCTGTTTTATATATACTTGGCCTACTCCACTGCCCATATCCGTCAGGGAGCCTACCGAAGTAAATGTCACTTCTCCATCCTTCCATCGGATGTACTCGTATGTTCTTCTGCACTCACAAGTGAGAAGCGTTGTTAATCAAACAAAAAATGTCTTACCGACTGTGCCATTGTCGTGACCTGACCGAAGTTTTCCGTCTTGATAATCTTGATAAACTGTTGCTGCTGCTACTGGTCCGTTGCTGTCAAAGTTCGTTACAAGAATGAACTGAATCAGTAGTAGTAGTAAAATTGATCTTTATTTTCATGGTTTGTCTTATATACTAAGTTTAACATTTTAAGTGTTTTAGCCCATTGGGCTCTTCAGCTTTGTTTTATGTTTTGTGTGTTTTGGGTGTTAAGTGTGTTTAGTGTTTAATACTTTTTTTTTTCAGTTCAGCCCTTGGGGCATTGTTAATTTTAAAATTTGATAACCTACCTAATCTACAACTAAAACTACAATTTGAAAATCCTAGGGGTGGGGAACCAGATTCCGGATGATCTGGTGATCCGATGTCAGGCAGCGTGCCCTGTACCGATTGATAGACTAACTAAAGCGATCGTCAAGCATTTTTATCTCGGCCAGACGGTGGACCTCAGATGTTCTTGTCCTCGGAGGGGTGTTCATTATCATCCTGAGGAACTTGTTTTGTACTCTCTGAAGTTTCAGGAGATGTGTTTTTGCACAACTCTCCCAGATTGGCATTGCATACTCGATGACCGGAAGTATGATTTGCTTGTAGACTGCAAGCTTATTTTTAAGGGATAATGTAGACCTTCTGTTGATCAATGGGTACAGTAGTTTCAACAGAGTATTACATTTTGTGACAGTTTTGTCAACCTGATCCCTGAAAATAAGCTTGCTGTCTAGAGTGACACCAAGATAGACAGCTGATTTGATCCATTCCACCGTTGTGTTGTTCAGGCTTATTTTACAATTCTCAGGCGGGACAAGTCTGGGAGAATTAGAATGGGGAAACAGGATGACCTGGGTCTTCGCTGCGTTGATACAAATCTTCCATTCAGTGAAGTATTCTTACAGAACATTCAGGCTTCGCTGCAGTTTCGCGGCAAGCGCTCTTATTACCCTACCATTGTGGACGACTGCGGTATCATCGGCGAACAACGACAGAGATCCATTTTCAGGGAGCGGGGGTATATCCGAGGTGAATAGATTGAACAGAAGTGGACCTAATATACTTCCCTGCGGAACACCGGCGGAGATCTCCTGACTACCGGAAACTGCACCATGCAACGAAACACGGAATGTCCTGTCAGAGAGATAATTTTTAATAATCTTCACCAGGAAGATTGGAAGATTGTATCGCTTGAGCTTGTACACCAAGCCATCATGCCACACATTATCGAAGGCCTTCTCGATATCGAGAAGGGCCATAGCGGATGTTTTCGAAACAGACTTGTTCCGCCTGAGGATGTTCATGACTCGATTAAGTTGATGGACTGTAGAGCGACCATGCCGGAAACCGAACTGCTCATCCAACAGGATATTGAGCTCGTTAGCAGATGTTAGAAGCCGACGGTAGATCGCTTTCAAACAGTTTAGATAGACCTGAGAGAAGGCTGATTGGTCTGTAGCTTCTGGAACATGAAGGATCTTTCCCAGGTTTCCGAATGGGGATGACTTTGGCTGACTTCCAGCACGATGGGAAGTAGCTGAAGACGGAGGCATTGGTTAAACACCACCGCCAGATGGTTGTAAAACTGGGGGCTCAATTGCTTGAGCTCCAAGTTCATGATGTTGTCGAAACCTGGGGCCTTCATGTTCTTAGAGGTCTTGATATAAGTCAACAATTCGTCAGCTGAGATTTCCAAATCTTCGGAGAAGTCGTTAGGACTTTGGTCGATGTTAGTTATAAGCGCGCTAACGGCAGCTTCGTGTGGACTGACGATGTTTTGACCGAGATTGTGAGAGCTGACGAAGTGTTGACTCATCTCATCAGCCTTCTGCAGGTGTTATCAACAGATCCCTTGAGTCATTGACGTCTAGTGGGATCAACGGTGGAATGGGCCTTGGCTTAGTTTTCAAAATTTTTGTCATCTTCCAGAACGGCTTAGCACAATCTGGGAGAGAGCGGATCTTGTCGGCAAAATTGTTATTTTTAAGGTCCACCATTCTGGCCTTAATAATTTTGGTCACTCGATTACAGTGACGTTTGAGCGTTGGCAAACCAGTTCGCTGATGTTGCCTTCGAATGGCGTTTCGCAATTGTATTAAATCTTTAGTGGGTCTATCAATGGGTACAGAGTCACTCACCTGATCAATCACCGGTACATGTTGCTCCCGGGCCTGGGAGATCGCTTGCTCGATGCTCTGCAGCTGCCGTTCGATGTCATCAACCGAATCAAGGCGCATGTCGAAATCGATGTTGTCGTCAACATGTTGTCGGAACCTTTCCCAACTGGCGCGATGGTAGTTCCGTCTGGTGATACGATGCCGGTTGACCGAGGAGCCAACTTCGGCCACCACCGGATAGTGGTCCGAGCTGAGCTCCTGGTGTACGATCGGCTGGGCGATGTTGTTCCCAGCGTTGGTGAGGAAGATGTCGATTGTCGAATGGACCCCGGATCGGCTCAACCGGGTGGGAGTATCCGGGCCCAGGACGGTGTAATGTCCCTCTTGCAGGTCTTCCTGTAGAATAATTCCGTTCCGATTCCGCCGGGTGTTCTCCCAGGCTTCGTGTTTCGCATTTAGGTCGCCGGCGATGATGAACTGCCCCTGCCTCCGAGTAAGCTTACGGATGTCGTTTCGCAGGGCCGTTGTAGTTCCGTTGGTTGTACTTGCTTGCTTGGGACAATAGGCCGCGATGATAGTGATAGGGCCGACAGCAGTTTCGACTTCGACTCCGATGGCTTCGATAGACTGCAGCTGAAAGCTCGGAAGCAGATGACAGTTGATGTTGTTACGCAGGGCGATCGCAACTCCTCCTCCACTAGAGCCGCTACGATCAAGTCGCACAATCCGGTATCCTGGGATAAAGATGCTGATTTCCGGTTTGAGATGCGTCTCGGTGACGATGGCAATGTCGATGGCCTTCCTGTTAAGGAAGTCACCGAGCTCCACGGTTTTGTTCCGGATGGAACAAGCATTCCAATTAAGAATGTTGATGGTGCGTTTACGGTCCATACTTAAAGATGAACGTCATCGTCACGGATGTGGCGGCTTTGAGCTGTTCCTCCTTGGAGCGGCAGGAACGTAGTTGGCGATAGAGCTCTTGCACGAACTCAACCATTTGCTCCGAGTCGTAGAGCTGACCATCGACGGGTGATTGCGTGGAGGTATTGCGATTCGGATTGCCCCATCCTGGAGGAGGAGTCGGGTTGGGGGCGGCGGCGGCTGCGGCGAAACGATGATGAACGGAAGCTGACGGGCGGTTTGCTTGGCGGTGATTTAATGGGATCGGCGGTAGGTTTGGCACCTGGTACCGGAGCGTCGGGAAATTCTCCTCGTTCATCGGAGGAGGTGGACGGCGTTGTCCTGGCCGAGTCTTGGTGGATGCCTTCTTTCGGATAGCCAAAAACTCCGCACGTTTTGGGCAGGTCCGATTGCTGCCTCATGATTTGCGCCGCAGTTGGCGCACTTCATTGGGGCACCTTCGTCCATCGGGGCACAATCCTTGGTGGCGTGTGCTTCGGCGCACTTGCCACATCTTGGTTTCATGTGGCAGTTTCGAGTTCCGTGGCCGAAAGCAAGGCAGTTGCCACACTGCGTCACGTCGTTTTGTTTTGGACGATACCGGTCCCACTCGACGATTACGTTGAAAAGGGCCCGTGTTTTCAACAGTTCCACCATCGTGACGGATCCCTTCTCGAGATGGACCAGATAAAGTTGGTCCCGGTAGTTTCCGTGTTGCTGGCGCCTGATGGGAAACACCTTCTGAGGCTTTAGTGCCGCCGCTTGCAGCTCCGCAAAGATTGATTCCGGAGTGAGTTCCGGAAGACCACGCAGGATCACCTTCATAGGCTTGCTTCCGGGTACATCGTGCGTGTAGAATTCATGCTGCTTGGCGACTAGGTGAGCGCCGACAGCACGGTAGTCAGCCTCCGACGAGCACATTACTTTAATGCCATTACTGCACAGCTTGTACAGCGGATGGATTTGGATAGCTGCAAGCTCGGTCCTGAGAGCAGTAATGTCCTTGGATGTGGTGAAAAGCGGGGGAACTTTCACCTTCTTTGGCACCTCCTGTACCGGAAGCACGGCGAATTGATTGCTCGCTAGTAGACGAGCGTTCGGATCCACTGGATCGGCGTCATCGTGGCGCAGTCGCTTGGAGCTGCCCGGCTGCGGTAAAGATTCGGGAGCAGATGTCACCGTTGGTCGATTTTTTCGACCCATTGCCACGGCAATAGGTCGAGCGGGAAATGTTTCCGAACTTTGCAACACTTTTTTCTGCTTTGCCACCACCAAAAGATGAGCAAGCGCAGGCGATAGGTCGCGAACCGAACACGCAATCGCGAGAAAGCGGGCGAGGGGGAAAAACGGGAGAAAAAACTTTTACTGCGAGGGAGCGAAAAACACGACTGATCGTGTCGCTTGGTAAAACTGGAATGACTGAACTGAATCAGTAGTAGTACACACTACCAAAATCTCGCGTAAATTTCTGTCCCTGAGACCGACACATGCAAGCGTCCTTTAGCGCATAAGAATGTGTTGAAAGAGATGAGAAAAAAAATTCAACCGAACACATCTTTTGGTCGAATTGCGTATGTGTCAGTTTCTGGAGACATAATTTCACATGAAATCTTTCTTTACGTTCCCCGACTATTATGTTCCCCGATTTTACGTTCCCCGACTATTTACAAACATGGATTAGGTCTCGTGTTAAATTCATAATTTCTAAGTGTGTAGTAAAATATGCTTTTATTTATCAGTTTTTTGTCGTATAAACTAATTTAACAGATTAAGTGTTTCAGCCCAATGGGCTCTTCAGCTTTGTTAATGAATTGTTTGTGTTTGGTGTGTTTAGTGTGTTTATTTTTTACATGAAATCGTCAGTGCAGCCCTTGGGGCATTGTTTGTTAAAATTTGATAACCTACCTAATCTACAACTAAAACTACAATTGGAAAATCCTAGGGGTGGGGAACCAGATTCCTGATGATCTGGTGATCCGATGTCAGGCAGCGTGCCCTGTACCGATTGATAGACTCACTAAAGCGATCGTCGAGCATTTTTATCTCGGCCAGACGGTGGACCTCAGATGTTCTTGTCCTCGGAGGGGTGTTCATTATCATCCTGAGGAACTTGTTTTGTACTCTCTGAAGTTTCAGGAGATGTGTTTTTGCACAACTCTCCCAGATTGGCATTGCATACTCGATGACCGGAAGTATGATTTGTTTGTAGACAGCAAGCTTATTTTAAGGGATAATGTAGACCTTCTGTTGATCAATGGGTACAGTAGTTTCAACAGAGTATCACATTTTGTGACAGTTTTGTCAACCTGATCCCTGAAAATAAGCTTGCTGTCTAGAGTGACACCAAGATAGACAGCTGATTTGGTCCATTCCACCGTTGTGTTGTTCAGGCTTATTTTACAATTCTCAGGCGGGACAAGTCTGGGAGAGTTAGGAATGTGGAAACAGGATGACCTGGGTTTTCGCTGCGTTGATACAAATCTTCCATTCAGTGAAGTATTCTGACAGAACATTCAGGCTTCGCTGCAGTTTCGCGGCAAGCGCTCTTATTACCCTACCATTGTGGACGACTGCGGTATCATCGGCGAACAACGACAGAGATCCATTTTCAGGGAGCGGGTGTATATCCGAGGTGAATAAATTGAACAAAAGTGGACCTAATATACTTCCCGCGGAACACCGGCGGAGATCTCCTGACTACCGGAAACCGCACCATGCAACGAAACACGGAATGTCCTGTCGAGAGATAATCTTTAATAATCTTCACCAGGAAGATTGGAAGATTGTATCGCTTGAGCTTGTACACCAAGCCATCATGCCACACATTATCGAAGGCCTTCTCGATATCGAGAAGGGCCATAGCGGATGTTTTCGAAACAGACTTGTTCCGCCTGAGGATGTTCATGACTCG
>JASCZW010019721.1:0-13315 GCA_034211315.2 Aedes japonicus
AAGGAATTAACCCATTAACCCAGAGCTAAGTCCACCCTCTTGTGAGTCTCACTCAGGGATGCCATATTCACAGACATGTCTGTAAATTTGCAGACTTTTCATTTCTGTTGCAGACTTTTTTAACGATGCAGACATTTAGCAGACATTTTATTTATGTTGCAGACTTTGATAGACATTTGAAATATTTTTTAAATTTAAAATGAAAGTATTCTCTTAAGTTCGGATTCAAAACGTACGAGGATCTGAAGAGTAAAGTAGATACGATAAGAAGCTTTGTTGAAATATTTTAAAATATCGGTAAAATATGTATCATTTATAGCAGAAACGAAAGCGGTGGGCCAATTAGAGACACAATGGGTCCAGAGATAAGTATTTTAACCAAGAAGCAATCAACCCGCATAAAGATAAACAATTTTCTGTATAGTCAAAACTGTATTTCGAATTCAAGATATATTACCACATTATATGTTATTGTTTTATTTGAATTCTTAATCTCGTTTTCAGCATACAACCTCTACATTAACACATATTGTTAATGTATGCCATATTGTCATTGAATGGTTTTTTATTCACTGCACTCGGTCTGGATTACATACCAACTTTTTGGCATAGAGTACATTTTTCCTCTGATTTTTTTTCCAAGGTACTACTAAATGCATCATTTCAGTACATTTGCACTAGGGATTTAGAAATATACCCTCGAGTTAAATAGTTTATGAAATCAGTACTTGATTCCAAGAATTAAAGAAAGAGGCGAACCAGAATTTAGGGCACATCCTGGAGAGTTGAGAAGTAGACTTCCCAGAACTTTGGGAAGATAACTTCTAGAAGTCCAGGAAGAGAATTGCTCGACAAAAAAACTTCTCCGATGGTCAGGCAGAAACTTCTCATTGGGAGCAATCAGTTCAAGCAAGAAGAACCTTCAAAAACTCAGGACCTAACATAACCGATGTTCAATGTCATTCTTACCAGAATTTTAGGACAGAACTTCCCCAATATTCAGGAGAGGACTTATCAGAGCTTCAGGAAGAAGTTTAGGGCAGAGTACTTTGAAGTTTGGAACTTTTCAGGAACTTTCAGTTCTTCACAAAAATTCAAGATTGAGCGTTCCAGAAGTTCAGGGAAAAAAACTTCCTCGAGATTCCGACGGGAACTAACCAGGAAGGGCACCACCTATATTTTTTTTTTTAAATAAGGAAAAAAAATCCTCAGGTCGATACGTCATAGAAGTTGACGAGAGAATTTCTCTGAAGTTTAGGAAATAACTTTCCAGAGGTTCCGGAAGAATCTTTTCAAAAGGATAGTTGAAACTTCCCAGAAGTGCTAAGCAGCTTTTCCAAAGCTCAGTGGAGGACATTTCAGAATTTCAGTATAATGATTTCTCAAAATTCAGGACGAAACCTCTCTAATGAACAGAATGAAACTTTCCAGGAGCATTGGGTGTACTGCCTTCTAAGTTGAGCAAGAATTTTCCAATAGTTCAGCAACAAACTATTATAAATTTCTGGAGAAAACTTTCCTAAGGTTCAGAAGAGGACTTCTCAGAAGAGAAGTCAGGAAGAAACTTCAAATCAAATTTAAAGGGAATTTTCCTAGAAATTTTGAAGAAGGCTTTCCCAAAGTGTCAATAAAATTTTCCTCGCAGTTCGGGCTGGGACCAATCAGAAGTTTGGAAAGAATAAGCTCAGGATAAAATTTCCCCAAATTTCAGGAAGAAACTTACCAAAAAATCTTGAAAGAACTCCGAGATAAGAGAAGAACAAGAGGACTTTTCAGTAGTTCAGAAGAGACTTCCCAAAAGTTTAGTTGGAACTACCCAGAAGTGCTAGATAGCTTTTCTAAAGTTCCGAATCGCACAATCCAGCATTTCAGTATGAGAACTTCTCAATGTTCAGGTAGATACTTTTGATAAAATCAGGAAGAAACTTTCCAGAAGTATAGGTGGAACGTTCTAATAGTTCAAGCAGGAATTTCTCAGAAATTTAGGAACAAACTTCCCCGAAATTTAGGAGAATACTCCCCTAAAGATCAGAAGAGAACATCTCGGAAGTTCAAAAAAGAACTTCTCAGAAGTTCAGGACGAAAACTCTAACAATTTTAAGAAGATTTACCAAGAAATTTTGGAGAGCACTTTCCCAAAGTTTTGCAGAAATTTTCCTTGTAGTTTAGGATGGAACTTATCAGAAGTTTAGGAAGTAACTATGTTCAGGGAAAAACTTACTAAATGTTTCTGGAAGGTAAGGTTATGTTCTTAAATGTGAATTTCGAAGAAAATAAGGAGTGACTGTCTATAAGTTCATGAAGAATTTGGTCTGAAGTTCAGAAGGAAACTTCCCAGATTTTTAACAAAGAGCCTTTTTGAGAAGATAAAGAGAGAGCTGCCTAGAAATTTATGAGATAATCACTGACTAACCAAAGAACCAATCTATACAAAAATCATTTATATGACCATAATGATATTAATCACTCATGACACCATATTAAAATATGGTACACACCATCTGCCCAACAGTTCGCATCATAATATGAGGACACACACTCATGCAAGAATTACAATTCCTTACTTTTCATCTCACCCCGTTTGGAAGATTTGATCAGTAACAATTTTTTCCTGAAGTTTAACAGAGAAGAATAAAAAAAAATCATGAAGTTTATCAATATATCAACAAAGTTTTCGAGAATGCTTCCAAAGTTCAAAGAATCTATGTATATAAAAATAAATTTCTGGCTGCCTGCCTGTCTGAACCTTATAGACTCGAAAACTAGTGAACCAATCACCGCGAAACTTTATATGAAGGGATTTTTGGGGCCGAGAAATGTTTTTTTGGCAGTAAGAGACCCTTCCCTTCCCTGAAAGGGGGCGATCCCAAACAAATGAAACACAAATGTATAAATCTAAGATGACAGCTCCTCGACATTATCTACAAAAAAAATCTTTTTAGTGTCATTGTAGTGTTCTTTTTACTAATGAACCTAAAAATCTTGAATTAAACATTATTATTTATGTAACGAAAAATTTACTCTGTTTTTCATTGTAATTGTCTATTGTTGAACAGAAAAAAAAAGTCTGTTGAATTTATCAAATGAAAACTAAATTTTGATTTTAAAATAGAAAACTCGCAAGAACGTTACACGGGGGAAAAAACTATAGAAAATTGTGTCATCTATGCGAATGCTTCAAGTTTCAGTGTCACTTTAAAAATATGAAGCAATAGTGTAAGGTTGCATACAATCCAAAAGAAAGATGCAGCAATTTTTACATAATCACACCTTTAGCAAAAATTATATAGCTAAATTACAGACTTTTATAGACATTCCCAGACATTTCAAATGTTTATCACAGACATTTGAAAAAAATATCTGGCATCCCTGGTCTCACTTTTCAAGTAATTTTAAAAGTTGAACACGAAAAAACAGGAATGTTGTCATTTTGTGGGTATAATTTATCACACCTTCACTGAATCATAGTAGGTATTGGTGTCGGTATGAATTCATTTGTTTACATTACGGTTTCCCTGGAGCAAACACGTCGTGATTCGATCACAGTTAGCAACAGTTTTGAATTTTTCGAAATCCACGATGTGTAACGTTCTGGAACGGTTCGGGAAAAGTGAAAGACAGTGGATCCTAAGGTGTGGCCCTGTTAGTAAAATCTGTATCCACATTAACCCGGACACCTTCAAATCATTGTAACTTTTGAAATATGTCACGTAGGAATGAAAAATTTCACTGTGGTATAGCTGAGAGTCTATGATGAAAAAGACTATGATTGATGTTTACATTTCATGTTTAGTATTCAAAATGGCGACGAGAGAAAGTGCGCGTGCGAATTCTGTACGGGCGTACGGCAAATCCTGACTTGTCAATACGGGACCTTGCAAAAACATTGCAAACTGTTTGCGATGTGCTCAAATCATTTTCAGAACGTTCGACGGTGGAGAGGAAACCGAGAAGTGTCAAAAACATTGGACGCGCTGATCCTGTCATGGACAGAAAGGTGAAAAGGATATTAACGAAAAACCCAAATCTCACCATTCGAACGGTGGCTCGTAAAATAGGGATGTCGCCTGGTTTTGTCCAAAAATCAAAATGACGTTTGGGACTTAAGTCGTATGAAGTAAAAACAGTTCCAAATTGCAACGACAAACAGAACTTGGCAGCAAAATCACGGGTTCGACGTTTGTACTGCGAATATTTGACGAAGTTTTCATGCGTTGTTATGGACGATGAAACTTATGTCCTGAAGGATTTCAAGCAGCTTCCAGGGCTGGCTTTTTATTCTGCTATGGCCAGAAATGCTACAGCTGAGCATTTCAGAACGAAGAAGGCATCGAAATTTCCCAAAAATACCTTGTTTGGCAAGCAATTTGCACGTGTAGCAAAAAGAGTAAATCTTTCGTCACTACAGGCACAATCAACAAGGAGATCTATAAGAAAGAGTGTCTGTAGAAGCAATTGCAGGGCTGGTAGCAGATTTATGGATAAATAATAGTGACTTTAGTGACTAAAATAATAAAAATCAGTGACCAAATAGTGACTAAAAACTTTTTTTCCACGGCCTCCTGCATTGGGTCCGCAGCTCGTTTTTGCGAAGAAGGATCTATATGCACGGTTGAAACACCTTCCAGTATGGCCTGTGCTTGAATTACATCTGACATTTCTTGCTTCTCAATTCCTTTTTTGAGCCGTAGCCATGTGAAGCTGTTTTCACAACCTTTATCGCCTGAGGGTATTTAGGTTCACGTACAGCGGTTTTCTAAGTAAAGCACTGGTTCCAATACTCCTCAACTCTGTATTCTGTACTCAAGGTCAGCACCTCGCATTTCAACAAGTTTCATGCGTTAACAAGAAAACCATAGTTGACCTGAATCGGAAGTAACTTGGCGATTTTCACAGCATACTTGGAGCTTTCACTGGATGCAACGGCTGGTGGGTTGAGGCATTGGCAATATTTTATAAACGAGTTCTGCAAACCAGACTTTTGGCGTAGGACTTCAGTCTTTGTTTTCTATAAACTGGGTACAGTTAAAAAATATCTCATTTTAACCGTCACGAAAAGTGGTCAGGTTTTGAGCATGCATATCTCAGTCATGCCTCAATTTTTTTTTTGAATTGTTTACACCAATCGATCGGAAGTATTTCTAGCATCTATTTCAATAGAAAAGATTGTTGATTTTGGACCACATACTATTGAAAAATTCATAAATGTTAAGCCTTGGTCAATAGTATATTGACTAAATCAGCCCTAAGGGGTCATATATGACCCAAAAGAATAATGGTTGTAGAAAATCACACAGACTGAATAAAAGTGGACAGTGCCTTCGGAAAATTTGACTGTCTTCGGTAAAAAAAGACATAATTGACGACCTGACATCCTGAATATGAAGAAGTTCAGGAAGAAAAAATAAATGCCTTATAAATAGGGCAAAGCGTTGTTTTAGAATATTGTATGCACGCAAACGTATAATTAAATACACGTTGATAAACGTTAAAAAAATTTCTATATTTCTGACAGATTCTAGGTCATCCAAAATGTACTTGAGTTCAAAACTTTGGATCTACAGTTGTAACAGTAGCTTTTAGGGCTACGTAAGGTTACGATATGTAATCAAACATATTGAATGACCCTTTTGAAAGGTCAATAGTCATTATTTGATAACTTTATGATGTCCTAGGTCATCCAAAATGTCTTTGAGTTCAGAACATTAGATCTACAGAAGTGACTATAGGTACTTCAAACTGTCCTTTAGTTCATAACAGAAAATCTACAATTGTAACAGTAGTTTTTTGAGCAATATATGGTGACCATATGTTTTCAAACATATTCAAAGAATCTTTTGAAAGGTCAACAGTCATTATGTTATAAATTTGAGATCCTCTACGTAATCCAAACCGTCCTGGAACTCAAAACTTGAAATCTACAATAGTAACAATAGTTTTTTTTTTTGTCCATAAAAAGTTACGTCACGTAATCAAGTACATTCAGTGAATATTTTCGAACGTAAAAATACACAAGAAGATAATCTTGGGATGGTCTAGGTCATCCAAACTGTCTGGGCATTCAGAATATAAGATTAAAAGTTGTAACAGTTAATTTTAGGCAATACAAAGTTACAATCAATATTCAATTCAAACATATTCAGTTAACATTATTAAAGTCACAGGACATTACAAAGCACTATGACATGTTCAAGGTCATACAAACTATCCTTGAGATCAGAACATTAGACTTGGAGTTGTGACAAACGCTTTCTGGGCTATGCAATGCTACGATGTGTATTGAAACATATTCATTAAATATATTTGAAGACCAACAAATAATCTTCGGATGTTTTAGGTTATCCAAACTTTCCTTGAATTCAAAACTTAAAATCTAAAACTTTTTGGACTAAACAAAGTAACAATATGTATTTAACCAAATTAAGTGAGTCTCTTGGAAGGTCAAGTGATAAAATAAAACATCTTGGGATCTTGAGTTCAGAATTTAGAATCTATAGTCGTAAAGTTAGCTTTATAATGTATGAAAGGTTACGATATGCATTCAAACACATTCAGTGAAGCTTCTGTAAGCTCACTAATCATTCTCAAAAATTCACCAAATAGCTTTTATAAATTAGGCCTGAAAGGGTTAATTCAAAGTACATTGCATTGTACCATCTAAATGGTTTACATTTAGTATCGTAGTCCTACGTTTTAAGATCAAATTCTACTTGACAAGTTTTACAACGATGCCAAAAAATATTCGGTTTAAAAGCAGTCAATCAAGGTCAGAATAACCTTTAATAATTGATGAATTGTGATTTTTCAAATCTACTGCATCATAAACTAAGAATATTTGTCTGAGAAATTTCCTAGAAAAAATATAAAATTTCAATGTACGAGTGTAAATGGAACTTTACACTACGCTTTAATCAACTGGTCGAATTGCATGGTATCCCAATTTCACCTCTGATCAAATTGAGCTCGCTTGACTGTCGGGATACGAACAATCAAATCTATGGCATCTAGTCTTCTGGTGTATATTTTTAGACTTTATACAGTGTGGTCAGATCACCTAATTTGGTTGACTATTGTACAATAGGTACAAGTGATGTTTTAAACTTTTTACAGTTGGCAGTGCAAAAACAGTGACTTTTGTGACTTTTGGATGCAAATAGTGACTTTTTAGTGAATAGACTCGAAATAGTGACCAAGTCACTAAAAAGTGACTTGCTACCAGCCCTGCAATTGCTACCCTTCATCAAAAGTCACAAAGAAAAACCTTTGTTCTGGCCCGATTTGGCATCATGCCACTATGCTAATACTGTGATGGAGTGGTACCAAGCAAATCAAGTGGACATTGTACCAAAAACCTCGAACCCGTCAAATTTCCCAGAGCTACGACCAATCGAGAGATGCTGGGCTCTGATGAAGCGGAAGCTTTCTGGAAAGAAGCAAGGAATCAAAGACATCAAACACTTCCCGCAAATTTGGACAAAGACGATTTCTGAAGAGTCTGTAAAAACCCTAATGGACGGAGTTAAGCGCAAAGTTCGAAAATGTTATGCAAATACCGAATAACTATGTTTTGTCTTCTCGAATTGTTAAAACACATCCCATGAATCTGAAATAAACAACTACGACGGAAATATAATGCGAAATTTATGTTTTATTAATGTTTTGAGGTGTCCGGATTATTGCGGATACATACCTCATTGGAACAAACATTTTTGATTCTTACAGCGACCCTAGTGGTCGGATTGGTAAACTATGACATCTTAAGTGTTTTCTATATCAATAACAACATCAGAAGTTTTTTTTGCGGTGCAGTTCGAACGTGTTTCGGAGAAATATAAAATTGAAGAAGAAAGAAGAAACATTATTGTGCGCAATCATTTGGAATGTTGGGTTTTCCCTTAAATACCGTGTGGCGTGTTTTGAAAAAGTACAGAGAAACTTTGTCGACGGATTGAGAGCCTAAAAGCAAGCGTCGGTCGTGTACTTTCAACCGTCAGCTGCGGAACAAAGTCATCAAGAACATTAAGGCAAACCCCAACATCTCTGACCGCGATTTGGCCAAAAAGTTTCACGCCGCACGCAGTACTGTGCAACGGATTCGTCTCCGGGAAGGCTTCAAGTCATACCGTGCCTGTAGACAACCGAATAGGGATCAACAGCAGAGCAATATGTAAAGACCAATTTCAAACAGCTACCGGGACAAAAATTTTAATTGGCTACGGCTCGGGGAGATGATCCTGCCAAATTTCAGTTTGTGTTTGCAGATAAATTTGCACGTAAATACATGATTTGGCAAGGCATCATTAGCTGCGGTAGGAAGACCAAGGTTTTCATCACTGATAAGACATTTAATTCAGAACTGTACAAAACGGAATGTCTCCAAAAGTGAATATTGCCATTCATCAGATCCCACCATGAACCTGTCATGTTTTAGTCAGATCTTGCAAGCTGTCATTACAGTAAAACAGTGCTACAGTAGTATGAAACCAACGGGATTCAGTTTATACCGAAAGAACTCAACGTACCAAACTGTCCCCTGCTCAGACCGATAGAGAGATTTTGGGCTATTAAGAAGACGAAGCTGAAGGTGAATGAAAGTGTCGTCAAAAGCATCAATGAGTTGAGAACTAAGTGGAATAAGATTGCCAAAACGATGGATGAGAACAATGTGCGCCGGTTGATGAAACCTATTCCGGGAAAAGCCCACAAATTTCTTCAAAATCGAGATGATTTTTTTTTTGTATTTTCTCTCTAAAGTTCACATAAAGTCGAACATTTTGGTTTAAACAGAATACTATTTTGTTAATGTATATACGAAATATGCGTAATAGTCTATGTTCCAATTCTAATTGGGCCACACCTTATAATACATGGTGAAGCTGCATTTCAAGAGGAACAAGAAGCTGTCATCCAAGAAAAGTGGTTAATCCTACATCCAAGAAGTGAAAAAGAAGTGTCTTAAGGCCCAGATTGTGCCGGGTCGAAATGAAGCGTTCGAGGAAAGGGTATCAGAATTTGTTAACATTGCGTGATTATGGATGACTGGCAGCTTTTGTTCTTAACATCTATTCGAAAATTGAGTTGTTACTTAAGAAAATTAAATTTGAAGTTCTAGGAATAAAGAATCAAAATAATAATCGAACAAAAGTCCTTCTTCCAATCCCCTAACACCCCTATTTTCTCGTTGCCTATTCTATTCCTTTATACATCTCCCACAGTTGACTCCAACTACTACTAAAATTGTTGAAGTACTTAATGTGTTTTAGATTAATTTTGGGTTGGGGGGCATTGTTTGTAAAACTTTGATAACCTACTGAACCTACAACTACAACTACAATTTGAACAGCCTAAGGGTGAGGAACCAGATTCCGGATGATCTGGTGTTTAGATGTCAGGCAGCGTGCTCTGTACCGATTGATAGCCTCATTGAATCAACTTAAGGGTGATAAGTTCATTCTGGGGAACTTACACTGAACACGCTGAAGCTCTTTGAGTAACTTAAGGGTGTTAAGTTCATTCTGGGGAACTTACACTGAACACGCTGAAGCTTGAGGTGACGTATTTTTGCGCAAGTCTCTCAGACGGGCATGCCGTATTCGATGACCGAGTATGATTTGTTTGTAGACAGCAATATGTAGACAGCAGGGATAATGACATTTATGTAGACCGCAATGTAGAACTGATTTTTTTCAGACGAAATGAAGAACTCAGGGTGTGAGGATGAGGGTGTCAACTCCTCGACCCACTAAAAACCCACCCGTGCCTTAGGCCCTGGACCCTCCCCGGAACCACCTTTCAGTATTACTTCGGGGAGGGGGCTATTGTGCTTGTTAGGCGCCCACTAGTTAGGTGGTCCCTGCGACCTGGCGTTGATCGTTTCGTCATTTTTTTTGGAGATCAAGGACGATCTGGGAGGCTGCTATGCATAGCGCGTCCCAGATGTCCCAGTTTTGGCACATCCTCTGGACCAAATTATCCGGAGTCGTGTCGTGACCGCTTACGACAATCATGCTGGATCTCGCGCCGTCGAAGCGAGGACATGCGAATAACACGTATTCCGTGGTTTCCTCAACTCCCGCGCACTTGATGCATGCGGAGGACTGTGCATGCCCATATTTATGCAGATATTGTCTAAAACAACCGTGGCCAGACAATATCTGCGTTAAGTGGAAGTTCACTTCACCGTGTCGCCTACCAACCCACCTGATTAATTCCGGGATTAGTCGATGGGTCGTCCACCGACCTTTGGTGGAGTTGTTCTATTCCCTTTGCCACTTAACCATAGATATGGCTCTAATGGTCTTCCGAGTACCTCTTGTTCCACGTTGCTAGAAGCACTCTACGTCCTCTTTTATGACCATGCTTATTGGCATCGTCCCCGCTAGGACGCAGACCGCGTCGCGTGATACCGTTCGGTAAGCGCTAACCACTCTTAGGCACATAAGCCTGTGCGTGCTCTCTAGCTTACTAATGTAGCTCTTTGTTTTCAAGGTGGTGATCCATGCCGGCCCGCTGTACCTAAGTATGGACAGGGCGACACTGGCCAGAAGTTTATGCTTACTCCCTTGAACCACCGAGCTATTCGACATCATGCGGAATGATGTCGATATAGCTATAGAGACTATCTTGCAGGCATAATCGATCTGACTGATAAATGTTAGCTTATAGTCAATCATGACCCCAAGATACCTCAAAGACATCTTCGATTCAATTGTGCAGTTACCTGCACTGATTGTCACATGTTGTTCCGATTTTCGGTTATTTACCACCGTGACCGCAGTCTTATGGTGGCCTAGCCCCAGTTTCTCAGCTAGCTCAGAACTCATCCATCTCTCCACAATACCAATCGAGTGCGAAGCCGTTAGCTCGACCTCTTCAATGTATTCACCACATGTCTACAGGGTGATGTCGTCCGTGAACCCAACTATCTTCACCCCGTTTGGGAACTCAAGCCTTAGTAGGTACCTCATCGTACATCGTGTTCCATAGCACCGGACCCAGGATCAAACCTTGTGGGACGCCTGCGGTGATCTGAACACATTTCTGGCCTACCTCTGCGTTGTATACCAGTACGCGATTCTGGAAGTAGCTTCCAAGAATCTTGTATACACAGGAACCTTAAGGCGTTGGAGTGAACGCATTACTCCTACGGTACTCCTCGCCTCTTGCGATGGATTGCCACTTGCTGTCTAGGGAAACGCAAAGGTAGACAACTGAATTGGTCCATTCCACCGTTGTGTTTTTCAGGCTTATTTTACAAGTTTGGGAGAGTTGGAGTGTGGAAATAGGATGACCTGGGTCTTAGCTGCGTTTATCCAGATCTTCCATTCAGTGAAGTATTCAGACAGGACATTCAGGTTTCGTTGTAGTTTCACAGGAAGCGCTCCTGTAACCCTAAACTTGTGGACGACTGCGGTACCATCGGCAAACAACGGGGGTATGTCCGTGTGAACCTAGTATATTTTCCTGCGAAACGCCGGCGGAGATCTCTTGCGCATCGGAAACTACACCATTCAGCGAAACACAAATATCCTGCCCGACAAATAATTTTTAATTATCTTCTTCAGAAAGATAGGAAGATAATAATATTTAGCTTGTACACCAGGCCATCATACCACTATCAAAGGCCTTCTAGATGTCGAGAAGTGCCATGGCAGATGATTTAGTTACCAACTTGTTCCATTTGAGAATGTTAATGACTCGATTCACTAACTTAAACTGTTGAACTACCACGTCGGAAGCCAAATTGAGCTCGTCGGCAGATGAGGGAAGCCGACGGTAGATTGCTTTCAAAAACAGCTTAGATAATCCTGAGAGAAGGATGATTGGTCTATAGCTCTTGGAAGAGGTAGGGTCTTTCCCAGGTTTCTGAAAAGGGATGACTTTGGCTGACTTCCAACACGATTGGAAGTAGTTAAGTCGCAGGTATTGGTTGAAGATCCACGCCAGATGAACGTAGAAATGGGTGCTCTATTGCTTGAGATCTAAGTTCATAATGGTATCGAACCCTGGGGCCTTCATGTTCTTTGACGTTTTGATATAGGTCAACAATTCGTCAGCTAAGATCTCCAATTCTTCCGAGAAGTCACAAGCTCGTTATTGGCAGCTTCGTGCGGATTGATGATATTTTGTCCAAGATTGTGGGAGCCTTCTCTGCAGGAGTTATCAATCGATCCTTGGAGCCATTGCTGTTTATTACGATCAACGGTAGAATGGGCCTTGATTTAGCTTTTAAAATTTTTGTCAACTCTCCAAAACAGCTTTGCATAATCTTGGAGAGAGCGGATCTTGTCGGAAAAATTGTTATTTCTGGCCTTTATCATTTTGGTCATTCGATTATAATGACTTTTAAGAGTAGGCAGACCAGTTCGCTGGTATTGCCTTCGGGTGGTGGTTAAGAAGATGTCGATTGTTGTGCGGACCCCGGATCTGCTCAACCGGGTGGGAGTATCTGAGCCAAGGATGGTGTAATGTCCCTCTTCCAGGTCCTTCTGTAAATTGATGCCATTTCGGTTGCGCCGGGTGTTCCTCCAGGTTTCATGTTTCCCATTCAGGTTTCCGGTGATGATGAACTGCCCCTGCCACCGAGTTAGTTTACGGACGTCGTTTCGTACCACCGTTGTTGTTTCGTTGGCGGTGCTGGGTTGCTTTGGACAATAGGCCGTGATGATAGTGATGGGGGCGACGGCAGATTCGTCGATGGCTTCGATAAACTGCAGCTGGTAGCTCGGAAGCATGTGGCAGTTGATGTTGTTGCGCAGGGCGATTACGACTCCTCCACGATTAGAGCTGCAACGATCAAGTTGCACAAGCCGGTAGCCTTGGATGGAGACGCAAAATTCAGGCTTGAGGTGCGTCTCCGTGATGATGGCGATGTCAATATCCTTTTTGTTGAGGAAGTCACTGAGCTCTATAATTTTGTTCCGGGTGGAACAAGTATTCCAATTTAGGATGCTGATGTCGCGTTTACGATTCATTCTTGCACAGGAACTTCATCGTTACGGATGTGGTGGCTTTGAGTTGTTCTTCCTTTGAGCGGCAGGAACGTAGTTGGCGTGAAGTTCTTGAACGAACTCAACCATTTTCTCCGAGTCGTAGAGCTGTCCATCGGTGGGTGGTTGCGTGGAAGTACTGTAACTCGGATTGCCCCAGCCTGGAGGAGTAACCGGTGTGGGTGCGGCTGATTGGAGGCGGTTTGCATGGCGGTGATTTAATGGGATCGACGGTAGATTTGGTACTTGGTACCGAAGTGTTGGAAAGTGCTCCTCGTTCATCGGAGGTGGTGGACGGTGTTGACCAAGCCAAGACTTGGTGGATG
>JASCZW010019722.1:0-13310 GCA_034211315.2 Aedes japonicus
TGTTTTAAATATTTTGAATTATTTTCGACTAATTTAAAGTTTATGTGAAATTAGACCAAATGGAACACGGCTGAATGCTTTTTCTATTAAAGGGTGTTACGATCAAAATTTGGTCAAACAAGAAGACATTAAGATTATTTTTATTATTAAAAAATGATATAAGTTTATGGGCATGTTGCTGTAGCCAAAAAAAAAACACTGTTAGAATTAAATAAAAGTATATCCCAACCAGAAAAAAATTGTCATAAAAAGTAAAGAATCGAAAATATATCCACATCAAAATATTGTTATTCTGACGTGTTACATCCGACCCAGACCCCCAGAGGTCGTATAGCAGTGTTTAGATAGTATCGTATATTCCTACATTTTAAATTAAAATTTTAAATTAAGAAGAATAGTATCCATCATACTTCGTCCATAACATTGGATTTACATCGTTAGACTTTTTATATCGAATTTGTTATGAAGCTCGATTCGAAGTAAATCTGGAAGCACGGTTTAATACAACACCGCGTCCCTGGTGGTTGGAACAAAACACATTTGACAGGCATTTGTTGATATTTCATTGACGAAGAAATTGGTGAAAAGTTTTTGATCGATGGTCATGGAACTTGAGAAAAGAAAAATAATAGGGTATTATAGGCGTATGTGGATTATAACATTGTTCGATAGCAAATATAATAATATACCGGCAGTTAATTTATTTTTTAATTTTGACGAGCGTAACTATTGAAAAAATAATTTCAAAATATTATGAAAACATTTTGATTGCAAGACAACATCATCCTATTTCACCATGAAACATGCTACAAAAAACAGACTACCTAAACCAACGAACCAACCATTGATTTCTAGCATACATAAGTTGACATTTATGTCATAATGGGAGCCCCTGTGACTGATAATTAAGTGCCGGGAGCCCCCTGTTACTGAAAGTAATAGTCACTTTGTGAAACTGCATGTCGGTTTGTGAAAATAACAATGATTAGATTTTTCTTGTTTAAAAATCGAGAAAAAATAGTTGAGATTCATAAAAAATATTTTTGTGCTAGGAAAAACACCCATCATCGGGGTACAAATGGAAAAAAAACATGTTTTTTTCTAATTAAAACCCCCTATTGTGCACAAACATGTAGAGAATCCTTCGTGGTCTGCCTCGAAAATAGCAAAAGTCTTGTAATCAAACGTTACAAGGATACTCTGAGTGTGGATAGAGCACAGCGCATCTATCATAAAAGTGGAACTAGGGACAAAGAGGAGAAAGGTGTTGAGGTACGTGAAAGGCAACCCAGGTGTTTCCATACGTGATTTGGCAAAGAAATACGACTCCAACTTCTCAACCGTGCGAAACATCCTTTCAAGAGAGGGAAAATAAGTATTTTTGCGCAAGTAAACATTCGAATCGCTCCCTTTAACAATTTTTTGGCCAAACAGCGAGCACGATTACTATACGAACGAGTTTTGACGAAATTTGATGGCTTTATTTTAATGGATGACGAAACGTATGTCAAAATGGAATGAACAAAAATTCCCGGACGAAAATTTTACACGGCAACGGCGGGATGTCCCTTCCAGGTATAAATTTGTTTTTGCTTATAAGTTTACTCGGAAACTAATGATTTGGCAAAGAATCTGCAGTTGTGGCTTGAAAACCAAGGTTTTCATCACATCTCACACAATGACGTCGAAGGTTTACATTAAAGAGTGTCTGAAAAAGCGGATGTTACCCTTCATTCGGCACCACAAGACCAACGTTATGTTTTGGACGGATCTAGTCAGCTGCCACTACTCTATGGAGGCACTAGAATGGTATGCTGCGAACAATGTTAATTTCGTCGCAAAAGAGATTAATCCTCCGAATTGCCCTGAGTTCAGACCGATCGAAAAATATTGGGCAATTGTCAAGCGAAAAATTCGAAGATGCGGTAAGGAAGTAACAAACGCACAACAAATGCGTTTAAAGTGGAATTAGTTTGCCGGTACAGTGTCACCAGCGACTGTGCAGATCATGACAGATCATCGATCACAAGTGCGACAGTTCGTTCTATATATAGTTTGAATATATAGTTTGAAAACTGAATAAATACTTTTTTGTTTGACGTTTTGATCAACAGTTTATGTTGTTTAATTCTTGAGCTATGATCACTTGAATGTGTCCAAATTTACTTTGAATCGGGCTTTCCACTCGTTTAAGAAGGCAATGGAATTTTCACGCATATGGCTTCCACTTGTGCACGTACACCCAAAATAAAAAAGCAAGATTGTAATGCAATTTTGCATGATTTGGTTTCATTTCTCGTAATGGATCGCAACTTGGAGAAAAAATGCAACATTGGTCGTGGGCAAAAAAGCAACACATCATTTCGATTAGAATAAATCAATGTGTGCCTGAGGTTGTACAGTTGATTAGTAGTAGTAAATTCAATGACTCACAAAAAAACAGATTACGATCCGCTACTAAGAGTCGAACCGCGACCGTCAGCATGACGACTCTTCATTGTAACCATCCAGTCACCTCGACAAGTTGAATTGAACGGAATAAAAGCCCTACAGTTGCTTCGGTTGTCGAGGCACTCAACGTTACAACAATGAAGCAAATGTCGGTCGCACACACTTACATGTCTTCGTTTATTTCATAAAACGCATGGTGACTTGATGAGAGGGAGATAGAAGGGTGGTGACGAGTGCTAATAAAAATAGAACACTTGACAGCGGAATAACAACAGTGCCATATGGCGTAGCGGCGTTCTATACCATTGTCTCACCCATATTGAGAAGTTGTTGACGGTAAAACAAAAACCCAACGGTTGCTGCGACTGTCGAGGCATCATGCACGATAACCGCTTGCACACACTTGCATGGCTTTGTTTATACCATAAAAAGCTTTGTGGATCATGATGGGCAAAATTGGCTTTTCAGAATCATGCGGATTTCTCAAGATATGATTGCAAAAACTGCAATTGCATTTTTTGCTACAATTTCAACTTTTGGGTGTATAAGCCATATTTTTACGTTCCATGCCATTTGTTTGTATATCAGCCATTTGCCACATAAAGGTTTGTATATCAGAAAAACAACTTTCAACATACGTGTATTTTGGTTATGTGGGGAATGCTTGAATGTTTCGTTTAATTCCATCCATAAGGTTTTGCGCAGTGTCCTCAACCACTGAACCATTTTACCACTTATCATTACTGGCATTTCCTTTCAATTTTTCAAGAAATTTTACCCCTCCCGATTGCCCAATATCTTCCGATTGGTTGAAGTTCTGCTATGTTTGGTAGGTTGCATTACTTTGGCACAATGTTGGAGTTGTTTTCCATAAACCATTCCTGAGCAATTTTTCCATAATGACAAGACGCCAAATCTGGCCAAAACAACGCAGAATATCCCAAATAATATTGCCAAAACCATCCAGCTTTATTAAGTTTTATGAATGTTTTATGAAAGCCACTAGAAATAAATTTCGTTTTATACTGACGTTTATACTAGAAGGTGCCAAAAGGTCTCAAATTTTAGTCAGGCTTATGAGAACCTACACAGCTTCTTTACAACGATCTTAAAACCTTGTCTTCTAAAGTTACTTTTACTCCTATCAAAGGTTTTATTTTGACTTTATGAACTCGCAAAATGCTGTTTTTAAATACCGTTTTAGGATTCATTCATATAATCTTATTATGGTCAGCTGAAAAAGCATTCTAAAACCATTTTGCCTTCAGTAAATGCATTAAACGGCAAATAGGCATGGAGGGAAGTCATCAAATGACCAAATAGTTACATAGTAGCCATTGCGAAGATAAATTGGCTTTTTGGCAAAACTGTGATTTTTTTCAATCGCCATATTGATATATAAGAAATTGTTGAAATGTGGAAATACACCAAATTTTAAATGTAATGCAAATGAACTGTAGATCAGAGACAAATTCCGGCAATCTTTTAGATAACCTTATAGAATTCCATTAATTTTTCTTATATAAAAAGAAGGAAAGTGATTGTTTTATATGTGTATGTATGTATGGTAGCCACCATCCATTTATACCCTTGGGTGAATGCAGCTCCACTTAATAGCAAGATCAAATTGAGCCTACAATCTTAATTCACAATATCGCTGTATGACCAAAAACGGAGGGGTGGACCCGTAAGCAGGGACACTTACGCGAAATCCACGGAAATTAAGAATCTCCTTCCAACGATACCATCCAACAAATCGAATAACCCAAATCGCAAAACTTATTAAGCTTTCTACAGGATGGCTTGCTAAGAAGGACGCGTCAATCTCACTGAAACTGTTGGAGTAGAATTAACAGCATCATAATCGAATCGGTAGGATAAAGAAAATGACAATGCTCGTTCCCTCCTAGACTCAGACAGTCACTCAAACAATCGGCCAGTTTCAGCTTGAATAATACCCTGATGCTCCCTCCCAACCCAGTATTTATTATATATAATGTACAGGGGATGATCAAAAAGGAGAAGACTAGCAAAATTTTGTCCAGATTCAAAGTGATACAGTTCGGTGAATAATTAACCGATTTTGATGAAACTAGAAGCGTTCGACGGAGAATTTATTCTATTTAGCATGTTTAATCAAAATTTGATTTGACTTCCGGACACCGGAGATAGCACGGATACTTTGAGGTTATGTCAAATGTGCTAATTTTCTGCAGCTCGTTATTTTTTATGTTACTTATAAATCGGAAATATTATATTTTTTTCATAAATTAGAATTTATAACAAGTCTGTCAGTGGTTAAAGATCGTGAATCGGCCCATAAACAACCGAGATATGGCTATTTCCGTAAAATGTAGTTTTTTACCCTATTGCCTGACACTTCTTATGTTGAAAAACTCCTTTTTAATTTATCTGTAACTCTGCGTACCCTTAACCAAATTAGATGCAACTTTTTCCATACGATCACAAATTTATCCTAGTTTTTGGAAGAGTAGCGGACATTTCGTTATTTTCCGTAGTTCCGGATTCATTATCGGGAATCGTGAAGGAAGTACCCTACCAGTGTAATGGCCAGAGTTAGAACTGTATCAAACCTGGCTTGCGACATATCAAACTTCATGATTTTACAAAACAATACCACTGGTAGTCAACCTGAGAGTATTCTTTTACATTGGCCACACCTGGTGACGTTGTGGATTCCGGGTTCCCCTGGGGAATTGGCGAGATTTAGAACGATTCCAAACTATGGATTGCGACACATCAAACTTCATGATATTACAAAACAATACCTAAACTAAAAATAACTCAAAATTAATAACTCAAAATTAATTGAAAAATAACTCAAAATTAATTTGGCGTACGGAACCATCGACCTGGCGGAATAGAACTCAAATTGGGTATTATTTTTTATCCGTGTACATGTTTGCATAGAAGAAGACAAAAGGTGACAGGATTGAGTGCTTGCGCATGGGACAAATGAAGGTCAAGTGCTGAAGTATGCAGTTCGAAATGCCATTAGAGCTTACGGAATTTCAACGGGGCCGTATAGTCGGTGCTCGAGAAGCCGGTGCTTCGATCGCTGAAACATGCAAACTGGTTGGTGTTGCCAGGGCCACAGTTTGCCGGGTAATGTCGGAATATAAAAAACATGGAAAAACATCGCCTGATAAAAGTATCGCCTGTGGACGGCAGCAGAAGATGGATGACCGGCAGCAACGTTCGTTGAAGCGCAAAGTCAAAGCAGACAGACGCATTAGTGCTGTTAAAGCAACTGCTGCTTTGAACAATGCGCTTCAAGAACCAGTTTCTACATCAACTGTCCGAAGGGAGCTGCACGACATGAATCTTTACGCTCGTGCGGCCATTTCTAAACCGCTAATAAAACCGCAAAACGCGGTAAACAGGAAGCGCTGGTGCAAGAATCATAAGGAATGGACGCCAGATCAATGAAACCAAGTTGTGTGGTCGGACGAATCATCTTTTACCTTGTTTCCAACTACAGCTCGAGAGTACGTATGGCGTACTCCTAGAGAAGCCTACAACCCTGGCTGCCTTCTGCCAACCGTTAAACATGGCGGGGGGTCAGTTATGGTATGGGGTACAATATCGTGGCATTCTCTTGGGCCTTTTGTTGCTAGGAAGGGAAAAATAAAGGCCAAAGATTATCAAGAAATATTGGATGACCAGGTATTTTTTAGAAAACCTTCACAATATACTTAAAATAACACAATTGCCCAACAGGTGCTGCCAATGATGAAGACCATCTTTCCTGATGGCAGAGGAATCTTCCAAGATGACAACGCTCCAATCCACACTGCTCAAATCATAAAGGCGTGGTACGAAGAGCATGACACAGACTTTCATCACCTTACCCGGTACCCGGTTCAGGAGGTTGTGTCTTCCACAAATGAAGGCTTCGCGGTTGTAAAAGTGAATGGAGTGTTCTTCTGCAGCTGCTACGCACCGCCAAGACGGTCGATTGAACTGTTTTCAAACATGCTCGACCGTATGACAAGTGAGCTAACTGGCCTATACCCGTTGGTAATAGCAGGGGACTTCAACGCTTGGGCGATCGAGTGGGGGAGCCGCCTTACCAACCCCAGGGGCCAGATTCTTCTGGAGGCCTTGGCTAGGCTCAACGTGGACCTAGCCAACGTGGGTACCAAGAGTACATACCACAGAAATGGAGCGGAATCGATAATCGACGTTACCTTCAGCAGTCCTGGGCTGCTCAATAATTGGAGGGTGGATGATGGCTACACCCATAGCGACCACTTGGCGGTTCGTTATTGTATCGTCCACAATACAAGGCGGCGTGCGGAAGGAGTAGCATCCACTCCATTCGCCCGCAGATGGAGGACGTCCTACTTTGATATAGAGACTTTTAAAGAGGCGCTTGAGAGGGAACGGATTTTACGCGAAACCCAGGAACCTTGCGGCGAACGACTTGTGATGGCACTTACACGAGCGTGCGATGCGACCATGCCGAGGAAGTCAAACCGAGGAATGGAAAATCGCCGGTGTATTGGTGGACAGAGTCGATCGCCGACCTCCGAAGAACTTGCCTCCACGCTAGACGGAGGATGCAAAGAGCGCGGTCAGACGCCGATAGAATCGAGCGCAGAGAGGTGCTTGTCGCCGCGAAGGCCGCTCTAAAGAGGGAGATAAAGGCCAGCAAGCGAGCCTGCTTCGAGGGTCTGTGTCAGAGGGCCAATGCGAACCCGTGGGGTGACGCCTATCGGGTAGTAATGGCCAAAACCAGAGGATCGGCGGCTCCAACCGAGCGTTCATCAGAGCTGCTGCAGGTGATCGTTGGGGGACTCTTTCCGAGCCACGACCCGAGTCGCATGGCCCCCGCCGCCGTAGATTTGTCCCATGACCAGCGTTCCAGTATCCCAGACCTTAACGCTGTCATAGCGACGGAAGGGTGGACGGCCCCGCCGAACACCCGCGACCACGTGGGCATTGACAACGGCACAACGGGGGCCGACGACGAGGCGACGGTGACGAATGACGAACTCATTGCGATAGCAAAGTCGCTAAAGGTGAACAAAGCGCCGGGACCTGATGGTATCCCGAACCTGGCCATCAAGACGGCTATCTTGCTGGATCCCGGAATATTCAGGGTGGTGATGCAAAAGTGTCTGGACGAGGGCGTCTTCCCGGACGCCTGGAAAATTCAGAACCTTGTGTTGCTACCAAAGACAGGGAAGCCACCAGGAGATCCATCGGCATATAGACCTATATGTCTGTTGGATACAGCGGGTAAGGTGCTCGAGAGGGTTATCCTCAACAGACTGACGAAATACACGGAGGGTATAGGCGGTCTGTCTAATAACCAGTTTGGCTTCCGAAAGGGGAAGTCGACGGTGGATGCCATCCTGTCCGTCACCAAGACGGCCGAAGTGGCAATCCAGCGTAAGAGGCGAGGAGTCCGCTACTGTGCAGTGCAGTGGCGTCTCGTGAGAAAATTAACCGGTTGTGCACTTTCTTTCGAACCCGAACGTCAATTTTGACAACACTATCTTGCTCCATAGTTCCTCCTTTGCTGAGTCTCTTGTGATATGCCACAAAAAGTACCTTGTCAATGTCCCGAAACATCAGAATAAAATTGCTACTAGCCAGAGAGTAAAACTACTCTGTGCAGACCACAAAGTGCACAAAACAGACACTAACTCATCGGCAATAAAGTTATAGGAAGAAAAAAACACATCTACAAACGATCCACGTGTGGTATATACAGGATCTGGTGCACCATTTGAAATGCCCAGTCTGCGAGTATTAACGGAGGTATTAAATCGATGAACTTGATGATACATGAAACATACAATTTTAGACTGTGCAGTGCACGAGGTGCACATATGGACGAGGCGCCACTGGTGCAGTGGTCACCCTTGACGTGAGAAATGCGTTCAATAGCGCCAGTTGGGTGGCTATCGCCGACTCGCTCCAACGCCTCAAGGTTCCTGGGTACCTGTACAAGATTCTGGGAAACTACTTCCAGAATCGCGTACTGGTGTACAACACGGAAGAGGGTCAGAAACGTGTACATATCACCGCAGGCGTCCCGCAAGGTTCGATCCTGGGTGCGGTGCTATGGAACACGATGTACGACGAAGTGTTACGGCTCGAGTTCCCGAGCGGGGTGAAGATAGTCGGGTTCGCGGACGACATCACCCTGGAAATATGTGGTGAATCCATCGAGGAGGTGGAGCTGACGGCCTCACACTCCATCGGCATTGTGGAGAGATGGATGCGCTCCAAAAAACTGGAGCTAGCTCACCATAAGACTGAGGTCACGGTTGTCAACAACCGAAAATCGGAGCAATACGCTACGATTAGTGCAGGCAACTGCACTATTGAATCGAAGAGATTTCTGAGGTATCTTGGGGTCATGATCGACGATAAGCTGTCCTTTACCAGCCACGTCGATTACGCTTGCAAGAAAGCCCCCATGGCTATCTCGGCATTATCCCGCATGATGTCGAATAGCTCGGCGGTGCAAGGGAGTAAGCGTAAACTCCTGGCCAGTGTCGCCCTGTCCATACTTAGGTACGGCGGGCCGGCATGGATCACCGCCTTGAACATTAAGTGCTACCTAGGTAAGCTAGAGAGTACACACAGGCTAATGTGCCTAAGAGTGGTTAGTGCATACCGAACGGTATCACGCGACGCGGCCTGTGTCCTAGCGGGGATGATGCCAATAGGCATCGTCATAAAAGAGGATGCAGAGTGCTTCGAGCAACGTGGAACAAGAGGTATTCGAAAGACCACTAGAGCCGCATCAATGGTTAAGTGGCAGAGGGAATGGAATAACTCCACCAAAGGTCGGTGGACCCACCGACTAATCCCGGAACTATCCGGGTGGGTCGGTAGACGACACGGGGAGGTTAACTTCCACTTAACGCAGATTCTGTCAGGCCATGGGTGCTTTAGACAATATCTGCACAAATATGGGCATGCACAGTCCTCCGCATGTACCGAGTGCGCGGGAGCAGAGGAAACCGCGGAACATGTATTCTTCATGTCCTGCTACGACGGCGCGAGATCGGCACGATGGCCGTAAGCGACTCCGGATAATTTCGTCCCGAGGATGTGCCAAGACCGGGACATCTGGGACGCGGTATGCGTAGCAGCCTCCAGATTGTCCTCGATCTCCAATTGAAATGGCGAAACGACCAAAGGCAGGTCGAAAGGGCGACCTAACTACTGAAGACCTAAGTAGTTAGACATAGTGGGTGCCTAATTAGCACAAAGCCCCCTCCCAGTAATACCGAAAGGTGGTTCCGGGGAGGGAGAAAGACTTAAGGCACGGGTGGGTTTTTAGTGGGTCGAGGAGTTGGCACCCTCATCCCCACACCCTGAGTTCTTCAGGTGTCTGGCTGCAGATTTTCCATCCCGTCTAAAAAAAAAAAAAAAGACTTTCATCACCTTGATTGGCCTAGCACAGTCACCAGACCTCAACATTATCGAGCCATTTTTGGTCTACATTAGAAGCACACGTGAGAAGTGTATTTCCACCACCATCGTCTCTAAAAGCGTTAGAGAAGGTTTTGATCGATGAGAGGTAAAAAAATACCTATCGAAACAATCCAAAAATTGTACGATTCCATCCTAGGCGTATCCTAGCCGTTTTGAATGCGAATGGTGGACCCACGCCTTATTAAACGCGATTTACCTTTGAAACGATCTATATAATCAAAATAACTGAATTATTGTTAGCATATCCGAACTTTTGTATATTTTCGGAACTATGTTTGAATAATTTGCCATTGAATCCTGATGCCCTAATCGAAACCTCAGATTTGCCGCACCAGTGGTATTGGTTTGTAAAATCATGAAGTTTGATGTGTTGCTAGCCAGGTTGGACATCGTTCTAAATCCAGCCACTTCCTGGGGGAACCCGGATCCCGGAGCGTCTCCAGGTCTGACCGATGTGACCGAAAACTCTCAGGTTGAGTACCAGTAATCTTGATTTGTAAAATCATGAAGTTTGATGTGTCGCAATCCATAGTTTGGAATCGTTCTATATCTCGTCAATTCCCCGGGGGAACCCGGAATCCGCAACGTCACCAGGTGTGGCCAATGTGACCGAATACTCTCAGGTTGACCACCAGCGGTATTGTTTTGTAAAATCATGAAGTTTGATGTGTCGCAAGCCAGGGTTTGACATCATTCGAAATCTGGCTACTTCCCTGGGGGAACCCGGAATCCGGAACGTCACCAGGTGTGGCCAATGTGAAAGAATACTCTCAGGTTGACCACCAGCGGTATTGTTTTGTAAAATCATGAAGTTTGATGTGTCGCAAGCCAGGGTTTGACATCATTCGAAATCTGGCCACTTCCCTGGGCGAACCCGGAATCCGGAACGTCACCAGGTGTGGCCAATGTAAAAGAATACTCTCAGGTTGACTACCAGTGGTATTGGTTTGTAAAATCATGAAGTTTGATATGTCGCAAGCCAGGTTTGATACAGTTCTAACTCTGGCCATTACACTGGTAGGGTACTTCCTTCACGATTCCCGATAATGAATCCGGAACTACGGAAAATAACGAAATGTCCGCTACTCTTCCAAAAACTAGGATAAATTTGTAATCGTATGGAAAAAGTTGCATCTAATTTGGTTAAGGGTACGCAGAGTTACAGATAAATTAAAAAGGAGTTTTTCAACATAAGAAGTGTCAGGCAATTGGGTAAAAAACTACATTTTACGGAAATAGCCATATCTCGGTTGTTTATGGGCCGATTCACGATCTTTAACCACTGACAGACTTGTTATGAATTCTAGTTTCTGAAAAAAAATATAATATTTCCGATTTTCAAGTAACATAAAAAATAACGAGCTGCAGAAAATTAGCACATTTGACATAACCTCAAAGTATCCGTGCTATCTCCGGTGCCCGGAAGTCAAATCAAATTTTGATTAAACATGCTAAAACTAGAATAAATTCCCCGTCGAACGCTTCTAGTTTCATCAAAAACGGTTTATTATTCACCGAACTGTATCACTTTGAATCTGGACAAAATTTTGCTAGTCTTCTCCTTTTTGATCATCCCCTGTAAATAACATGTCACAATATGCAAAAAATGTAGTATATAATAGAGCAATGTAATATATTTGAATATGTAATGAAAATATGTCATAGTTGGAATTCGTCATCCTGAAATTTTAATATGGTTATAAATAAAATAATATGATGAAATAAATAAAATAGTAATAATAGGCACATGACAATAACATGCAGCTTGATGTATCTTTACAGCTCAATCAGTGACAGATGAATGTTACTCTGGAATCTGAAGGTGATTGTTTTAACGAAATAATGTAAAATTCCCGTATGTAACGAAAGTTAGACAAATATGTCTAACTGGTGTATTTTTTCTAAAACATGTCATTTTCTGCAAAAATCGTAACGCACCGCTGTACTGTGCGATTGGATGCTTTAAGGGTGAGCTACAATGGGAGAGCAGCGGCATGGTCGGCAGTTTTTGACAGTTTATCCATATATTTATGTCCAAAACTGCCGCACCGCGCCGCTGCACTCCCCATTGTAGCTCGGCCTTTAGAATGGCAAACAAAGCCTAAATTTAAGAATTGTGGATGTGCTTCAAAGAACACTGATTTGAGTAGCAGGCAAAGCACCGTAGGGTAAATAAAGTAGAGGAGGAACTTTTTTATGAAGCGTCGGAGCAGAAACGTTCAATACCGATTTCCTACACATTCAGGGGTTTAAACTCTTCAAGGCTTCTAGTGACGTATTACAAATTCACACCAATTCATTTGATATAGTTCACTGTGTTTAAAATCTTCGATTAATTTCAAGATGACCACCTTTGCGAGAAATGACCAAAAGCGAAAAAAAACGTGTCCGAAAATAAAAACGGACCGTGAACTAGTTCACGTTTTCAAAATGTTTATTTAAAAACGAGATCTGGTTCTATGATCACGTGATTCAGTTCACGGTGTATTTTTGCTTGTTGTCGAATTAATGACTGCAGTTCATGGATCTGGGCACGATCCAAACGGATTGAATGATCAAAATAACGCAGATGTGCTTCTGATGTTAGATCTCATTCAGCCACCAGATGTCTCTTCAGGTGTTTCAAACTTTCACGTTTTCAGACTTACAGTAAAGTCCATTGGATTCAAGTCAGGCGAATTCACTCGCCACTCTGTGCTAGAAATGAATTCTGGAATATGTTCAGCAATCCACAGTTAAGTCTGTTTTACTTTGTGACCCAAGGTGTTGAACCAAAATTAGCTTGTGCACACTGGGCTCAACAACATTCTATAGAACCAATTCCCGATAGGTTTGTTGCTTGATTTTCACCCCTTCAGGACCAAAACCAGTTGTGTTCGGCTAAGACCATCATTGAAACAGGTTTTTGTCGTCGAGTGGCCGTCAACACGCGGAACTTCTTCGGGATTTTTCGGTCAATCAAACGGTCAATCATTTTGCTTGTTTACGAACTGCTGAATAGTGAAGATCTTTTCGTCCGTAAATACGAGATTTTCCGACGGTGCCTTTGCAGCAACTGTTTTATCACTCGCTCCTTCTTTTGCTTGATTGTAAGATCCTGCCTCTGTTTTAAGGCTCGTATTTACGATTCATCGGATTTTGCGATCTGATATATGTATATCTTTCGCCAGTTGAGTGGCAACCTCGACGCGGATTTCATTGCAAAGGCTTCTTCATCTTTTTTTACCATGGCAGATGTTGTTGCAGTGGCTTGACGTCCACCATTATACCGTTTGTTAGTAGAGCCGATCGCCAGGTACCTATTGCTTGTACACCCAAATAAAAAATAATCAGTGGAAAATATCTACCAGAAGTTCACTTTACTTCCAGGTGATTCA